>JAMPIV010019058.1:0-207363 GCA_024509875.1 Oreohelix idahoensis
GTTAGAGAGGGGGGGACACTGAGACCAACAAGAGAGAGAGAGAGAGATAGAGGCGGGGAGAATATAGACAAGGACCATGTAGGGTCTGTTCAGTATTCATTTGACAGATAGACCCTGAGCCATCAGCTAAAAGCCAAGTCTATTATTTTAGCAATTCTTGTGGTGTAGTTATCGGCGCATATCGCCTAACAAGTAGAAAGCTGTGTAGCCATTCGTTGAGGAAAAATCACTAGGACTGAGACAGTAGAAATTTATTAGTGTTAGAGAGTGGAGGCTAGAGTTGACAGCCCCACCATATTAGAGTTGTTTTAATCACTAACCATTTTATTGTTCCTCAGCAGGGTGACAGGAAGAGTGAATGCGAGTTGGGGTTTTCTAGTGTCTATCTAATTGAATGTGTACTTTGGTTTTTTCAGGCCGTGCAACAGTGCACGCTATCGACTGACTTGATGACGTATGATGCCATTTTATGTTTTTCTTGTATGTAAATAAATATATACATATATTATTTACTGGATCAGCTTCTATTCTTTACTATACTTACTTTATGTCGTCTGTATAGTGGTGTCTGTGGTGGTTTTTTTTACACCTTATCTCCTTGTATTTAAAGGAAGTCAGAGGAGGGTGAGATTATAGCCAGTTTGACGTCACGAAGCGGCAAGGGCGAGTCAAAACCTGATTCTATCCCTTGAGCCAATAGTCTCATCTGTCCACAGGCCTGTCATTTTCCATCTAAATTCTATCTTCTCAGACTTTCTCATACTAGGGTCTTGTTTTCATTCAGGCAAACTCTAAAAACTTAAAACCACTTCGTGACAGGTAAGAAAACGAAGATGGCTGTATACCGCTCCACCTATGTCCCAGTCTTGACATACGGATGCGAGTCATGGGCAGTGACTACAACCCATAAAAGCCAGATCCAAACCTCAGAAATGAGGTATCTGAGGAAGGTGGTTGAAGTAACAAGAAGAGACATGGTACGCAACCAGACGATACGTCAAGGCCTTAAATCCTACCCCCTGCAGACCCAAGTAGAACAGTCCCAATTAAGATGGTTTGGCCATGTCTGCAGAATGGGAGAAGATCGGATACCACGACAAGCATGGGAAACAAAGAGCCAAAGATCCAGACCCCGAGGACAACCCAGAGTCCGCTGGGAGGACAACATTAGACAATCTTTGAAGGATCGAGGACTAGAATGGAACCAGGCCAGGAGGAAGATAGCCGATAGGATAGTATGGCGCTCTCTCTTCCAAACCTCTACACCTCACGGTAGAAGGGGAACGACTAAGTAAGTAAGTAAGTAAGAGGTCATGACGCTCAATGTGAGCAACCCTGAGCCCATATCAGTAAGGAATCAGCAACTGGTACAGACACCTTCACATACCTAGGATGCATAGTAACACCAGACGGCGGGGCAGGCAAAGACATCAACATCAGAACGAATAAGGCAAGAACAGCCTTTTTTTAGCCTAAACAACATCTGGAAGTCCTCTCAATACAGCACAAGTACAAAATTAAGATTATATCAGAGCTGTGTGCTTTCTGTGCTTCTCTATGGTGCGGAATGCTGGAGAGTTACAGAGAAGGAAATGTCAAAATTGTCCTCTTTTCACACAACATGCCTAAGAAAAAATTCACCGAATCTTTTGGCCGAATACCATCACCAACCAAGATCTGCTTACTCGGAGCAAGCAAGAGGACATGCACACCATCATAGCTGGCAGACGCTGGAGCTGGGTTGGCCATGTCCTCAGAAGAGACCCCGATGCCATCACAAGAACAGCTATGCTTTGGACACCTGAAGGTAAACGAAAGAGAGGCCGACCTAAAACAACCTGGCGGAGGACTGTGGAGGCTGAGATGCAAAGAATGAACCAGAGTTGGGGCACTGTACGAAGGATGGCCACCGACCGAGCAAAATGGAATCAATTTGTTGTTGCCCTACAAGACGCCACTAGGCGTGATGGCCACTGACTGCTTTGACGGTCGGCGGGTAAGGATCAAAGAAGAAGAAGATATGCTGCACCACCTTCAGCTTCCTGCTGCTCCTTCTCTCGCTGTTGTCTTGCCTCTTGCCTAACCTTTCTTCTTTTAACAAGTTTGTCAGCCTCATATTTCTGGCTGTTGGCCAGACGTTTCCTTAGTCACACCTGTCCAAGGCGTATAGAGTTTGTTCCGGATACTTGGCCATACAGCTTTTTTATTTCTGCACTGGCTGATGGACCAAAGTTGAACTCTCCGATGGCCACTAGGACACTGAATTTGACCTTTTTTATGGACACAGGTGTGGCTGAAGGAAGACATAACGTGTGTATCGATGACCATGCCAGTCAAGATGTTGATAACACTGCCAACACCTATCAGTGACTTATGACCTCTAGTTAGCCAAGTTCCATCCACGGTGAAATATTGTAGAGTTGTGCGTGGTATCCAAATGATCAAAAATTTGATCTACATATTTATGAAATGTTTTCTAGTGCAGGCCAGGGAGGTCCAGGTTCTCACAGAAGAGATTGAACGCAGACAGGCCCATTCCAGACATGAGGGCACCAAGAACAGCAGATTTGTTGATTGCGTGTCCCCAAGGGCCGCAGCCTTCTGGTTCCTTCTCGGATGTGTACGTTCCAGAAATTGTTTTTTCACTTGTAAGGCACACAACTTCCAGGAAGAGAGAGAAGCCCTTTGACTTGGTGTTGTCAGTTCTTGTGTGCAATGTGCTCTGCTTGCTCACATTGCTACACGTTGGTGAGCAGATTTATGATGAAAGAAATGTCCACAATGGTTCTGTACATAGGTTTTGGTTGGGCACAGGCATTGTTAGGAGGAGCATCATTCTTGTTCGCGCTCAAGTTCATTTTTATATGAGATCGGCTTGGGCCAGGGGTAAAAGGCACTACTGGGTCAGCGGCTAGAACTATAGGCCTATCAGATACTGGAATGCAGAAATTTGTTGATGATGAGCCTACATCAGTTTGGTTATCATTCACTGTTGATTCGGTTGCATCATTGCTGGAAATTACACACTGCCGACGTGTACTAGCAGCAGCAGCAGGTTCTAGCCAATTTGATGAGATGTAGACTGTAATCAAGAGAGAACTGTTGATGAAGAAACACCACGTTCAACTGAACAAAGATTTATTTTGTTTACGGCGGAATTTGATATTGTTATCTTCCGGAATAGCGCTGGCCAATCAGCGCTTTGTTATGACCAATCAAAAAGATAAACACGAATGCGGCATGAATGAGGGAATGAGGTCGCTGCGTGTCCACTCCTTATAAGGAAGTGAGCATAAAAATCAGTGGGGTTTTGAATGCCAAATCACGCAGAGCTATGAGAAAGAAAGGTTTTGATTTTGCTATAATCGGGGAGATAAAGACATTCCCTTTTCATCGATACCACATACTCCACGATGCTGACAGCGTAACTAAGGTATTATTGAGAGGCAAATCTTGCATTTTCGGCACAAATTTGCAAACCATAGCTTGAAGGGAGTGCGGAAAATATGCTTTTTGACACATCAAATGCATTTTTTATGTCATAAAACCTTGCTCAATCAATTCCTCCATGATTATTTAATAAAATAAGCTCAAAAGTAACAAATCAATATTTTGTATTTGAAACTCGATTTTTCACTGCCGTGGATGCCCTATGTTTTAAGTTGATTTTAAAAATCTTTTTCTAAATCTTCTGTAAAAGGTAAAGGTAGTCCTATAGCAGATACTGCCATAGGGGAGTAAAGTGTTAGAGACTTCACTATACTAGGTCCAGCATCGAGAGGTGGGTGACCAGTTCCCTTCCACGCTGCCTTTTCTTTCCATAACTCAAGTACAAAATCAGGTACCCATTTACAGCTGGGTAGACTGGTGTGTCGATACGGGGAATTGAACCCAGCACCTTTGCTGCGAGAGACCAGTGCTCTAACCATTCTGTCAATCGGACACTTAAAACCTGTACTGTTTTTTTAAAATCAGTATTAAGGTGCTTTTATTGTTCTTGTGCAGTCTTTTCTTAAACTTAAGTACCAACAGCCTGTTTGCAGGCCAGTAGGGGATTTGCGGTTTGTTGCCTATTACTAGCTTTTAAAGCACCATTTTTTTCTGTGCAGGTTTAGAGAGAGGCAAGTGCTCCTGTGGCAGATGTATATGTAATGAAGGTTTCAATGGCTCAACTTGTGAATGTGGGCTAAGCACGAACAGCTGTAGAACAGGTGATGTGGTAAGTAATCCATCTCAGTCTTTTGTTTCTGTTACATGAAAATAAATAATATATTATATACGTACACACATATACAAACATCATATGTACAGAAAGATATATATTTTTGGATAACTTCATAGAACGCCATCAGTTTCCGGAGTGATTCTGTCTGAACTGTCAGTAAGGCTATTTGTAGTCCACAAATCCAAAGTACGGTGTTCCATGTTTTGTCCCACTGTGGCCTTTGACTTCATATTCTGGATAGATGGTGTTTTCTCAGATATTCAGTATGGTGTTCTGCTTCATTCCATCTTGTTTATGTTAGTGCCAAGAGTTATATACTGCATCCTCTCATTTTCTTGGCCACTTGCGTTGGTTTTACAATTTGAAACAGCACTTCAACATTCCATGTACAGTCATCATCATGTGACGTATTCTTTCCAGAACGTTGTCTCCATTACAGCTGCTCTGAACGCATCACGATTCTGGGCAAGTCGACCTGCATCAGCCAAAGACAAGTTCAGACTCTCTGTGATGTCCTGGGTCCACCGTCGTCTAGGTTGACCCCTTTCCCCTTTTCCAGGGACCATGCCTTCCATCACTGTTTTTTCCAGACTATTATGTCTTTTTATATGACCGAAAAATTTAAGCTTCCTTATTGCGATGGTATTTAGGAGCCAATGTTCCTGTACGTTTAGTGAGTGCAGTACTTCTCTGTTGGTCTTTTTTTCTGTCCAGGGTATTCTCAACATCCTTCTGTAGCATTTCATTTCGAATGATGTAATCTTTTTTGCAACTGTTTTATTGAGTGTCCAAGTCTCGCAGCCGTATGTTGCTACTGGGAATATACATGCTCTGATCTGTACAGTAAAAGTCCAAAATTCCAGATGCCAGAAATCCGGACTACCCGAGAATCCAGACTTTTTGAAAACTCAGACTACAGTAGAACTCCATTTATCCGAACCCCATGGGACCGAGCATCGTTCGGATAATCAAATGTTCGGATAATTGGATTACATAATGTATCGAGTACATGTACACATATTTCTAAAAATAATTAACCATCACAAGGAAAATACACTATAAAACATATTTACTTGTACTGTAATAATAATACCCACACTGTATCACCAAAATCTTTTATTACACTGCAGTGCATGTACTACTTGTATTAATTATTTTTGTTAAGAAAGAGAAATGTTTTCAAAATAACATTACAAACGATTCAAAACCAGGCGCAACTTACGTATACATGTACTTGCACAGATGTAGCCCACTATTTAAAATAATGAGGAATCCTCTTTTGCACCAAACTGGATAGTCTCCTTTTGGCTGCTAAGTCCCGCATTCTCTTTAACAGCAGAAGCTGTGTAGGACAGCTGTCATCTTCTTGCTCGTACCAAGCCATCGCTGTTTCTAGTGCTATAAAGGCCTCTTCAGGACTTGGTCGACGTTTTGGTTTTTCTTCATAATCTACAAGTACATCGTGTACTTCTGAGGAGTCTTCATCATCGGTCACTACATGTATTTGGTTTTCTTCTTGCACAAAAGACAAAATTTCTTCGTCATTCAAAAACTGAAAACCAGAATCATTATCATCTTCTAGCCACATGTGTGCATCATCTTTGTCACAGTCCGAAAATCCGGGCATTGCTTGAAACAGTTCCACAACTTCATTTATACAATCATCATTTGTGTCCACTGCAGTAGTTTCATTTCCTCCTTTTTTCCCAAGCAATCTACTCCAAGCCTTGTTGAGATTATCTTGTGACAGTGTGGTCCAAGCATCAGCTAACATATAGCAGCAGTCTTTGAGATTAAGCTTTTTGGAAAACGCCACCACACTTTCTTCATCTTCAGCCAACAATAAACGACGCAGGACTTCCTTCTTGTACATCTTTTTAAGCTTTGCTATAACACCCTGATCCATTGGTTGAATCAGTGCTGTTACATTGGGAGGCAGAAAAATTACTTTAAAATTTGCATCAACTGCATTCAATGTATCCGTCTCTGGATGAGATGGTGCATTGTCCAGTAGAAGAATTACTTTTCCAGTTTTCTTTTCTTGTTCTCTCAACCTCTTCACATTTGGGATGAACTGATTTGTATACCAATCAAGAAATATTTCACTATTCATCCAAGCACTCTTCTGTGCTTTGTAACACAATGGGAGACATGTCACATTCTTTAAACAACGTGGTTTTTTGGCTTTGCCGATCATTAGCACCGGTAAACGATGACTTCCACTGGCATTCGCGGCTACCAAAATTGTTACTCTCTCTTTGCACTTTTTAAACCCAGGGGCAGCTGCTTCGCGCTGAGATGCAAGTGATTTTTGAGGCAATGATTTCCAGTATAAGCCAGTCTCATCGGCATTATACACATCATCGAGTGAATAACCTTCTTCCAAAAAAGCCAAGAAAGTTTCTTTAAAATTTTTAGCGGCAGTTGCATCGCTAGATAAAGATTCCCCTTGAATCTCCAATTCTCGTATGCCATGACGAGATTTAAAGTTTCTTAACCATCCCTGGCTAGCCTTAAAGTCAGGAGGACCGTCAAGTTGATTGTTGAACTGAAGTGCCTTTTCACACAACAGAGAACCAGAGATAGGTTCCCCTTTGCTTCTTCTTTGCACAAACCATATATACAAAGCCTCTTCCAAGTTCACATCTTTCGCATTTCTCATGGTTTTACGTTTCTTCGACCCATTTTCACTATCAAATTTCGATGCAAAACTCATAATTTTATCCTTGTTACTTTTGATGTCAGAGACGGTAGCTTTCCCAACATTGAAAATCCTCGCAAGTGAAGACACAGTTTCACCTTGTCCTAGTCTCTTGATAATTTCTGTTTTCGTTTCAATTGACAAAACATTGCGGTTCCTTTTATATGCTTTAGGCCTACTGGAAGGTGCCATATCGCACAGAGAAATACTTGTACACCAAAATTATTCTGCTGTAGTAGCAGACACAATTATTTTAAGTTGAACTGTCTGTTTAGCCAGTGTTCTACCTAGAACGCACACGTACTTTGGATTGGTAAACCAGATATTAACTGACTTTATGATCTAACTGACTTCCTGTACGTAAGCGACTGACCATTAGCCATCCCATTCTCTACAAATTGTTCGCACACATTTGAAGTTTGCCGCATCAAAAGATTCAGAATTTTAGTCTAACGTGACTGTGGCATCTGATTTTTTTTTTTTTCTGGAAAAAGTGTTCGGATAATTGGATGTTCGGATAATTGGGGTTCGGATAAATGGAGTTCTACTGTATTTAAAAATCAAAATTAGTGTCTGATTGTGGGAATATTTTTACATGTTACATGCCACCAAATGTAGCATCACTAATTCAACCCATGGATCAAGGAGTCATTAGCAGCTTTAAATGTCATTATAAAAATTGTTTTATGATGAAAATGTTGAATAAGGATGTCGGCCCTACAGAATTTCAACGCAGTTTTATAATCAAAGATGCAATATTTTCACTTGTGACTGCAGTCAAGACTGTAACTCTTTTAAGAGTGTGGCGAAAGATATGGCCGACTGTAGTGTTTGCAGATCTAGAGTGTGACCGAGACGAAGATTTTGAAGGGTTCCTCACAAAGCAGAGGGCATCTGAAGTGCAGGAACTGATGGAATCTGTTAAATTAGCTCGGGAAGACAACTCTCTATGCAAACTTAATGAAGATGACATAGAAGAGTGGATATGCACTGAAGATGATGTTGAAAGCATTACAACTCCTAATAAGATAGAAATAGATAGAAGATATAATATAATTATTAAGAAGATTCTGGTTAAGAAGACGACAAAGTTGAAAAATAAAAGATATCTAGGGCTACTGCAGAAAAGTGCATGGAAATAGTTATTAACATCGTGGAACAGAACTATAGCTTTAGTCTTCAAGATGTCATGCATGTGCAAATGGTGCAGAATAATTTTATCACAAAGAAATTACAAAGTCGTAAACAAGGTGATATATGAAGTGTCTGCTGATCAAACTAGTGTTCCATCAACAAGCTGTGCAGCACACGCATTAAAAGCTGTAAGTGTTCCATCCATAAGCAGTGCAGCAGATGCAACAGAAGTCACAGAAATGAATGAATAAATATACTCATTTTGATAAATGAAACATTCTGTATTTGTTAATGAATAAAACAACAAAATTTGCCTGTTCATCTCTTCTTTATTCTTCCTTAAATTTGAATTTTAAAAGTACTGCCCGAGAATCCAGAAAGTCTGAAAATCCAGACCGACCAAATCCCAGAGCAGTCCGGATTTTCCGACTTTTACTCTAGTGTTCTAGTTTCACCTTTCTCCACAGAAGATTAATCTGCAACTGGGCTTTCATTATCTTGGTTTGATAAAGCTGCGTCATCTGTCTCTTTTGTGAGGATTCTTCAGGAATGAGTCTGGTAGATGTCACAGTTTGTGTAACACATTGTTTTCAAGGCTTTGGTTGCCAGCACTTGCCCAGCCCGGTAAACCTAGAGGGCCTGTTGTTTTCTCTTTGTTTTGTCTCTCCCCTGTGACCTGTTAAGCTTTGTTTAACTTGGCTGGAGCACACTACTCCTGCTTAAAGAGCTCTTGATTTCAACAATGAATGCAAGCTTCCTGAAAAATGGAAGCACACAGTGTAATTACAAATAAGAGACAATGCTTCAAGAATATCAAGTCTAAACTTCAGATACTGCTAAATGGTATTAACTGACAGCATGGATTATTAATACTGCTAAATTACATGACTGAGAATATTAAGTCTCATTTCAGCTGCCACACAATGACATGACTAAAGAGTACTTAGTTTAAATTACAGAGTTCTGTTAAATGATAATGGCTAAATAGTATCAGGTCTAAATAACAAGTACCACAAAATGACATGGCTGAGAGTGTCAAGTCTCATTTCAGCTACCACTAAGTGACATTTTTTAAAGAGTATCTAGTCTAAATTACAAGTCCTGACATAACTACTGAGAAAACCATGTTTTTATTAACACTTTGCTGACCAAATTCGACGATAGGCGAATTTCCGGTTGAAACCCTTGCTGACCAGATTCGACGAAAGTCGAATTAGTAACTCCACCAACGCAACAGACAGCCGTATCGATAGTTTTACGAAACAAGCCTCATCCGGGTATTTTTAACATTCCAAAATGGCTGCGCCCATGAATGATATCGTGAATCGCTGTTTATAGCCGAATTTTGAATAAAATTTCATTATTTTTAGTACAAGAGCCCATTCTTTGTTTTCATCATGTGTGATGATGAAAACCAGACTTATAACAGAGATGATTCTGACTCTGGCAGCGAATCTGGGGCCGAAAGTGATATCTCATGGCTAAGTAGAGATGTTTCACTCAATCGAAACGCAACTGATAGCAGCGATAACGAATTTGGATTAGATGAAGGTGATGTAGGTACATCTGAAGCAGGAGATGGGCGTGGCACAAGAGACCATAGCAAGACTGCACATCAAAATAATCTGTGGAGATGGAGAAAGCTTGCTCAAAACGAACTTGTTGAGCTTGACATGCTTCCTTCAGATTGGTGCATGTGGAACAGTAGCTGAGAATAGGAAGCATTTTCCTGAAGCACTGAAGAAAAAGCAACTCAAATTGAAAAAGGCAGATCATCCTGTGTTTTGTGCCACAGAAGATAAAGGCATGTTGGCAGTTACCTGGCATGACACAAAAAGAGTTAATCTTTTATCTACTGTTCACTCCAATGATGTTATGGACAAGACAGTTAGAAAACGAGGAATACCTGAGGGCAGAACAATTCAGAAGCCAGTGCTAGCAGAAAAATACAACAAAAGTATGGGAGGTGTCGACCACTTCGGCCAACTGGGTGCAAGCTATCCCTACCCACACAGATCATATAAATGGTACCTGCCATTATATCATTTCTTAGTTGAAACTGCCCTGGTTAATGGGCACATAACCTACAACACTGCCAACTCTACAAAAAAGATCACAGCAAAGAAGTTCAGGCAGGATGTCAGTCTCGCTCTTATTGAACCTGCTATTCTTCGACGCAATGTGACACCTTCAAAACAACAAGTCACAACAACACGACTTACTGAGCGCCACTTCATTGATAAATATGAAAGGGCAAGGTACAAACCAGACTGTAAAGTGTGTAAGGCTGCAGGGAAAAGAAGCCAGACTGTCATGTACTGCCCAGATTGCAATGTACCTCTATGCACGATACCATTTTTCAAGTTGTACCGCACAGTCGAGGATTATCAACGATCCAGACAAAGACTCTTGCAGAGACCTACAGCTACAACTTCAACCCCAGTTAATGAAGGAAGCAGCTCAGACTCCAACTAGAGGTAAGTAACCACTCAAAACATTCACAAACACTCATTGTCAGATGCCGCAGACACAGAATACACTCAAAAAAGACAAATACAAAAATTAAATTTTCTTTGCATTTTATTCATAATTTTTGTTAGCCTTTTATGCTGAAATACATAGACTAGTTATCATTAAAATCAGTACATCAATTAAGATTATTTTCTTCATTGTCATCAATGTCCCTAACATTTTATTGCACTGACATCGAATAAATTCACTAAACACTGGAAAAATATCATGGTTTTAAAATATCTCCTGAAATTTCTATAAATAACCACACAAATTCAAGATGGCCGCCATGATCATGTGACCAATTTGCATAAAATATAATTTTATAGATGTAGCAACCATTCATAATAGCGCTCTGAAAATTTCAAAACCCTATGTCTGTTTTTTCAATTTTTTATGAATTTAAAACAAAACCAGTTATTTTTAAAGAAATCGGCAAACAAACTTGGTAATGGGAGACATTAATGCACTGGATTGCTGGTTAATCGTTAAATCAGTACGTCAATTAAGATTATTTTCTTCATTGCCATCAATGTCCCTAACATTTTATTGCACTGCCATCAAACAAATTCACTAAACACTGGAAAAATATCATGGTTTTAAAATATCTCCTGAAATTTCTATAAATAGCCACACAAATTCAAGATGGCCGCCATGATCATGTGACCAATTTGCATAAAATATATTTTTATAGATGTAGCAACCATTCATAATGGCGCTCTGAAAATTTCAAAACCCTATGTCTGTTTTTCAATTTTTTATGAATTTAAAAAAAAAAACAGTTATTTTTAAAGAAATCTGCAAACACCCTTGGTAATGGGAGACATTAATGCTCCGGATCGCTGGTCAGCAAAGTGTGTTAAAGCTTTTGTCTTCTTGTTTCAGCTTTGCAGCCTGAATTGCAATGTGATAGTTGTTGTCCTGTGATACTTGTCAATCATCTTTATTGATAAACTGTGTTTTTCCCTTTAACAAGATTTATTCTTCAAACACCCTCAGACATCAGCTTAATTATACTTGAAGAAAACAGTGGTCAGGCTTAGATTGCTGACATCTCTGTAGAGCTTGTCTTTGACTGGTACAGGTGTTGGCATTATGTGCTTTCTTTGTTCCTCTTATGTCAGACCCTACTGCTGAGGATGTCATTTTACCAGCACCACAGGTACATTCATTGGTAGTTCCTACATATTATAGCTTGTTAAACCGATGCTGCATCAGTCTGTTTGGGGCCTTTGCAGAGTTTTAAAATAATTACTTGCTTTCTTCTGTTGAACTGGTGGGTAAGCAACATTGTCATGGTGACATGGGTGCTGTCCCCCATTTATTCCTGTATCTGCTGTTGATAAATCTCTTGACCTCTTTTTATGTTTTGCTAGTTAATCTACAAGAACAACATTCTTAAAATTCATTGGATTATGAATTACTAAGGCCTTTGATGTATAGACTGCTTAGTCAGCACAGACTGCGCTGACTTGGCCATGTCTGCTGCACGGAAGATGGTCGCATCTCTAAAAATATCTTCTACAGATAACTGGCAGATGGCAAAAGAACAGCCGGGTGACTGCAGCTGAGGTTCAGAGATGTGTGCAAGAGAGACATGAAGGCACTGGACATAAATACAGCAACCTGTGAGGATGAAGTTGCCGATCGCATCAAGTGGTGATGCTGCCTACTGTGCCACAATATAGGTATGGCAAATAGAAGCTCTCACAACAAGTAGAAGAGAAAAGAACACGCCGAAAGGAACACCAGGAAAAAAGCAGCTGAGGGTTATGACTGATGTGGCTTCTGTACTATACTGTACAAGGCCTTTGATTATAAAATTCTGTGTATAAATATTATGGTAGATGTGAAAAAGCAGTCAAGAAGTGAACAGTAAGTGAGTAACACATTCAACAACATGATACAGATATTAATATCCAAACCAGTGGCATTGATAACCAGTTGGGAACCCTTCTGTGACTCTGTTTTCAGAGGCCCCTTTCCCAATAGTTAGTATTTATGTTTTGCCTGGGGCTTCCTGTCTATGCAAGGTTTGTGGGTTTTGTGTTTATGCCTGTGATCCAAACCACGAACACAGATAAGTGAT
Source organism: Oreohelix idahoensis (assembly GCA_024509875.1). Taxonomy (NCBI): domain Eukaryota; kingdom Metazoa; phylum Mollusca; class Gastropoda; order Stylommatophora; family Oreohelicidae; genus Oreohelix; species Oreohelix idahoensis. The sequence continues at coordinate 12,661 of JAMPIV010019058.1, forward strand.
CTATTCATCATCATCATCAGTTCCACATTGGTGATCTTGTCATATAACATATAAGTCCTTCTCATGCAGCTTGTCATATAACATGTAAGTCCATCTAATGCAGGCACACATTTGTGAGAGCGTCTTTTTTCTTTCTGGTTATTATTTTTTGTTGTTCTGCATGTTTCAGAACCCTGTGGTAGGACTGCCTTGGCATTTCAGTTGAAGATTTCTTTATTTGCGTCAGACTTATATCTTTTGAATTCCATACATTTCCAGATGCAGTGATGGCTCCTCTTGCCATTTGTATCCTTATTTTGATGTAATTATCTGTTCCTCTAGCCTTGTCTGTACTACTGCCTAGGTATACATATGACTCCATGTTTATCTTCCAGTGCAATCTGGATGTTGTAAGTTGCATTTATTCTCATAATCTTTGTCTGTATAATTTGAAACCTAGCTGCTGTGACATCCCCTTGAGCATTCTCATTTTATCTTGCATCTGCTTGCAGTTATTGGACAGAGCCAGGTCATCTGACAAATCTAGATCATCAGGCTGTCAGTCCACTGAATTATATTTCTGTTGGTTGATTTTATAGCCTTCATAATCTAGTGTACAACCAGTAAGAAGAGCGATGGTAACAAGAGGCATTCCTGCCATACTCCATTTATTTTCTCAAGAGTTCTCTATAAGTTGTCCTTTATGGAGAATTCTATGAGGGTTGCTCAGAAAGTAATGCCCCACTTTTTTTTTTTTTTTTTTTTTTCTCATCCCAGAATAAAGATAGCAAAGCGAAAATTTACACATAGCAGCACTGATGTTTCCCCGCATACATGTGCTAATTGCACAGTCGTCCGACAGATAGCGCCACTGTAGTCTGTGAAAATGGCGTCTGTGTACGACGCGTTACAAACAACGAGCTGTAATTGAATTCTTGGAGGCGGAGAAAGAAAGTGTGGGGAACATTCACAAACGTTTGTGTGCTGTGTATAGAAGTTGTGCAGTCGATAGGAGCACCGTTGGACGCTGGGTTCAGAGAGTTAAGGCTTCAGGAAGTGGAGAGACGGAGCTGCATGATCGGCTGTGGTCTGGGCGTCCTGCCACAGCCACCAGCCCAGATGTTGCAGCACGCCGATGCCATTATTCATGAGGAGCATCGCATCCCAAGTGGACAATTGGCCCTACAGCTTTCAGTCAGCAATGGAAGTGCGTTGGCAATTATCGACGCTCTCGGATATTCGAAGGTATGCGCAAGATAGGTTCCTCGAAGTCTCACAGACGTCAAAGGAAAACCATCTGTTCTGAATTGTTGGAGCGTTTTGATGCTGAGGGGGAGGCCTTTTTGTCCCGGATCGTCACAGGTGATGAAACCTGGGAGCACCATTTTGAGCAGGAGACAAAAAGGCAGTCAATGGAGTGGCATCATCTGCAATCACCTCGAAAAAAGAAATTCAAGACAACTCCCTCTGCCGGAAAGGACATGATCACCGTCTTTTGGGACATTGATGGGGTGATTCTTGTTGATGTGATGCCCAGAGGTGAGACAATCAATTTGGATATGTACATCAAAACCCTCAACAAACTCAAACAGCGCTACCGGGGAGTGCGGCCTAACAGGAATGCAGTAGACATTTTGATCCAGCACGACAATGCCCGCCCTCACACAAGTCTGAAAACTCAGGTGGCAATCGCCAAATTTGGTTGGATTGTGCTCCCTCATCCCCCCCATAGTCCTGATCTGGTGCCCTCCGATTTTCATCTTTTTGGGCCACTGAAGGATGCACTGCGTGGGACAAGGTCTGAAGATGACCAGAGCATGATTCATGAGTGAGGACATGGCTACGTGAACAGGAAACGAGCTAGTACAGGGAAGGCATGCATGCCCTTGTTTCACGCTGGTGTACGGCCGTAGAAGTGGACGGAGATTATGTGGAAAAATAGCATGTGTAAAGGATACATCCAGTTATACTGTGCGTGAATTTCATACATTGTGAATAAATAGTTTCAGAGAAAAAAAAAATGAAATGTGGGGCATGTGACGCTACACTGTAATTCTGACTTTTAACAGGCCCGATTCTGTGGTTCTATTTTGTATTTTCACCAGTTTTATTTTCTTCTGATCACGCGATTTTCCGTTGTTTACGGAAATCGCTATTTTCGGGCCCGCTTTTCCACCATTTTATTTCTTCTCATGTGAATATATCGTGTTCGGTACTTTTGGGAAGGTAATTTAAATGGGTTCGTTTTAGGTCGGTAGGTTTATTTTTCACTCGGCCAGTTTTACTTTCTTCTAATTTTTCGCGATTCCCGTAAAGTTCGTTGTTTACGGAAATAATCGCCATTTCCGGCACGCGATATGACGAGGCCGGAAACACGCGGCCGGAAGCACGCGGGGTTTGCGTGGGTTGATAGTACTAATTTTTCTAGCGCTCCCATTGGTCCGGGATTTGCGTAGGAAGGGAAATCCGCGTGGGCGGTTGCTCTTGTATATAATGGGACAGAAAAGGGGATTCGGTCTCTATGAAAAATAAGTGCCAGCCGTCAGACTACGTAATTTATCGTTCTCCACTGTGGGAAAAACCAGCGATGAATTGCGAGTCACGGCGGAAACAGTGGGGAGCATAATTTTGTCAAATAAAATTATCCACGGCAAAAGACATATCTCAGGGTCAGTGTACTCGAGTATCGTCAGGAGCAAAAGAAAATTTCCCTATGGTCTGGCAGGGAAGTCCCTATGCTTCAGCTGGACCAAGGTTTAATTATCATACAGCCGAGAGCGTCGCTATTATAGTCTCTAGCAACGGCAGGTGGCCGGGAGACTAGTTTCATTTTGTACAGCCTGAAATCAAGGCTGTGTTTTTTTCCTCTAACTCCGGAGCGGGTTAAAAGAGGGAAGCTATTCAGCAGCAGAGAAGTTTTGTCTACAGTTAATCAAGTCCCTCATGCTTGATATCCGAACATCGTCATCACCAAAATCAGGAACAGGTGACAGGGTTACCATACCTAGGTCCTGATAGAAATCAAGAGAAGAGCGTAACGGAGACGCCGCATCATCAGCCCTCGAGTGTTAGAGAGACACTGAGATCAAGAGAGAAAGATAGAGAAGGAGGGAGAAAATAGACAGGACCAGTAGGGTCTGTTCAGTATCCATTGGACGGATAGACACTGAGTCTGCGTTCGTAAAACTAAGTCTATTATTTTTAGCATTTCTTGTGGTGTAGTTATCAGCGCATATCGCCTAACTAGTAGAAAGCTGTGTAGCCGTTCATTGAGGAAGAGTCATCAGGACTGAGACAGTATAAAATTTATTAGTGTTAGATCACGTTACCAAAGTAGATTACGGTTTACAATTTCACTGAAACCATTTTTAGGAAACTTCCCATCAGGAGTTGACATAAGAGTGAATTTATTTCTTTTTTTTGTTGTTGAGTATTAAAGTCCTCTCATTGGTAATTGCTGTACTTCAGGTGGAGAAGAAATCCTTCCATTGTCTGTGGTCAGAAACAGGCATCCTACATTAACTACTTTGAAGAAGTATGATGTTTCATCCTCAGTGTATGTAAAAATTAACGTATACAAACTACTGGACGTTCAGGTATGAGAACTAAAAATCCATGATGTCCCGTATGGCATTTTTTTTTTTAAGGAAGTTATGAATTACAGTTTTTGTAAAAAAATTATTTGGGGGAACATTAATAAAGCCATTGGGAAAAGCTGTTATTCATTTTTTTTTCCCAGGACAGACAAGAACATTTGTTTTGCTAAGAAGAAGGTATTTAGTGGGTAAAAAGTACTGAATGGTTAAAGTGTCATAACTTTATCCTGGAGACTGCTGTCAGGGTTTGTAGGAAAAACAAGAAGCATTTAGAAAAATTTAAATAAATTATGAAAGGGCATCTTTTGTTGATGTGTAACGTAATTACAGTTTTCTGTGATATCTATTTTTCAATTATTATGTTAACTAACAGTTTCTGTGAAGAATAGAGCTACTGCCACCTCAGGCATTTCATGCGAGACTACTATTTTTTTAAGCCTAATCCTGTAAACAAATCTTGAAGGTAACTGACCTTTTGATCATGGGGGTATTTTGCCAGTCACTTCTGTTTACTGGTAAAAGCTGCAGGACTTTGGCTATGTGCTTCGTTAGGCGTGAACAAAGAAATGAAATGAATGTAGAACCATTGAGGGTATCTGCAATAACAAAATGCCTATTGCTTGTTTTCACTAAAATGCACGTCCTAGGCTTTGATAATCAGTATTGATGGGCAAAAATAAAGAAAAAAAATCCAGATTAAAACTTTATGGATTCTCTATTCTTGAAGTGCTAGGAGTTCAGATCGGCGCCAGTTTAAGGAAAATGATGTGAATGCCAGTTACTTATGAGTATATTGACATAAGTGGTCTAAATGGACGGATTATCAGAAGAATACCAAAGGTAACTGACTATTTAGTGCTGAAATTTGCATGTCCTGTGAATCATGTCCTTACCTTTATGTATTGTGGGAAATAATAAAGATTGACTTAAGAATTTCAAATTGTAATATATGTAATTGTACCCTTATTACATGCACGTATTCTATTAACAAGTGTGTTCGTTTATACTTTAAAACAGTTTTTGCTTGTAAAAATTGAAAAACATAAAAAGTTTGTATGAATAGGATTCGAACCAAGTTGACAAATCTACTGTTGTAGATGTAGATGTTTTGGAATAAAACTTTCTTTTTAGTCTTCAAACGTCAAGTTAATCCATATACAAAGTAAAAAACACATGTTTATGGCCACAATTAGTACATTTAGTGTTATTCTGTGGTCCTTTGTAAGAAAAAAATAAATTATGCAATCGTGCATTACGTAATTTTCAAAAAAATAAAGAAGAATAACGTCATATAAAAACTTTTTTACTCTTGTTTAATGTTTTCTTCTTCTTCCTCGTTCATCCTGAAAAGGACGTTGGTTGCGTTGTGTCTGTTTACAGCGGAGCTGCGATATCTGCGCCTTTCGGCCGACACATCCGACTTCAGCACAGCATTTTTTGGGACCGGGTTTGCCTTCCCTCTTCGATCCCTACTCTCTCAGCCAGACTGCAGTGATGCAGCCTGTTTCCAGGACCACCATGTGGAGGTGGAGTAGGGTCTTGGTCAGCTCTGGTTTGCTGACCCTGACGCAAGCAGTCAAGCTAAGGGTCGCAGACTGCATTCTCTATTGCTGCATCTTTGGGTCCTGTTTAATGTTTTAATAGTATCCCTAGCTTCATCTTCTACCTAGGATTAGTGATTAGATGTTGCTTTTTGATTGGCCAGAATAGGGCTACGCCCACTCATCAACTAAATCTAGTGTGTCTAGCTTTTCTGCACAGATTCCGTATTTTGACAACAAACTGTGACTACCAAACAATCATCATCAATGTCAGCAATGTTTCAAAGTAGTTTGACACAATTATTTGCTTAGGCGACTTAGAAAATGTAAATATAAAGGGTGACATATTTCTCTAGCAACAACAACGAAAAACGCAAACACGCAAATCTTCACAAAAATTGTGATAATAACATCAAAACACGCACATGTGCTGATTAACTACAGTCAAATTAGTTGTTTAAATAGTAGCGGAAGTCATTCTACGAGTTTTAATATATGAACTGCATTAAACGGACGATTTTTAGGGTTTATTCGTGATAAACTAAAAACCTCGCTCTGAGCGTTGCTCTGGCATGGCGCGTTGAATTTTGCAACGCTCAGAGCGTTGGTCTGGAGTCAAAGAGTTAATGAACTCTTGGGACTCCACAATGCCTCCTGTAATGTGTATGGTGCAAGTGAAGACCTAATGCATTTCAGTCATTGAAAGGTGCCAGACTTAGCAGTAACATGTATTCATAAATGAACATTTCTTATTGTTTGCAGTCAGATGGCATCATTTTTATTATGCACTTAATTTGTATCATGCCCCATATATATATATATATATTTTCATAATTATCATTTTCTCCTTTTCCCATCACATTTCTGAATATACAGGCATGCCCTGACAAATGCCCTGAGTATGTCCCATGTGTTCAGTGCAGAGTCTTCGAGTCTGGTAAACTAACTCCAGAACAGTGCAAAGAATGTAGAGTAAATATTACCAGGCATGACAAAGTCAGAGGTACGTTACAGGCATTTGTCAGTCTTATAACTACGGTATTACAATTTCTTGAACGTATTTTAAGGAAACTTGAAACCCAATGAGTTGTGGTTGAATTATTATTTTCTTTTTTTGCACTAAGATTGTATTAAAGATACAGCTTCTATGGTATAATGGTAAGTTTGGTGTCTGCAGCTTGTTTTCCTCTGAAAAGTTTTGTACCTTCTCAGAAATGTGATTTATGTCTGGTGAGGTGCTCTTCAGAAAAGACATACATTAACTAGATGCTGAAGAGTCAGTTTTCATCCTCAGTGTATAGTTCTCCAGGCTTTTCCGCTTTTCTTAACGTAGCTTTGTTCAGGAAGGTATGCTAAGAAAAATAATGATCATTCCATTTTTTGAGTTTTTAAAGTGAATGAATTGCGTCCTTTTTAGCCTTGTCCATGAAAAAATCTGACGTTTTGGAGTGTGCTAATAAAGATTTCTGCTTGGAAAAGCTGTTATTCATTTTTTTTTCCCAGGACAGACAAGAACATTTGTTTTGCTAAGAAGAAGGTATTTAGTGGGTAAAAAGTACTGAATGGTTAAAGTGTCATAACTTTATCCTGGAGACTGCTGTCAGGGTTTGTAGGAAAAACAAGAAGCATTTAATTTGATAAATATGGAAAATGATCTATTGTTCATACGTGTAGATGTGTAACTACCCCGTACAGTTTCTGTGATGATCTATTGTTCATATGTGTAGATGTGTAACTACCCCGTACAGTTTCTGTGAAGAATAGAGCTACTGCCACCTCAGGCATTTCATGCGAGATTATTACTAGGATATGAGGATCATCTTGCCAAGGTTTCAGCCATTCATCTGTGTCCAGAATACAAATCTGGGAGTGGCTATTAAAGAAACCACAACTGCAGATCAGTTGGGGGTACCTGTATAGAGCTGACACAGGCTTGTTGTTCGGACAGGGCCAGTTCAGTGGTGTTCTATTTCCATCTTGTGCTTCTTTAGGCAAGCAGCTGAACATCCAAGAAAGGTTTTCCTTTCGTGTGCAGGAATGAATTCCTTAGAACCATTGAGGGTATCTTGTATATTAATGATATCCCCTTATTTTAAATGCAGTTCTATGCTGTTTCTAGTGAGTGTGTTTTAGTCTTTGAACTCAGTACTGACTGCTTATCATAAAGATGTTTTCCAATGAATAAAACTTATGGATTCCCTCTGCATTCATAGAAGGCACTCTGGGTTTCTCTTTTTCTGTTTTGTTTTGGTCAGGAGTTCAGATCTGCCAGTCATTTTAAGGATGATGATGAACGGCTAGAGGGTCATACTTTACTTAGGGTGAGCTCTGTCGAGCAAAAGCCCGGGCACCCTGCCTGGAGAGCTCCCCACAACGATTATCAGAAGTTCAGATTTATACCATAGAAAAAAAAAAAAGCAAGTTGCATATTGCTGTGGTTTCCGGTGGCGCCTTCTGCCCAGTATCTACGACTTTGATTACAAAAGCATCCCGTAATCACTGTAATTTTGTAGACTTTCCAAGCAGCTGGGGGTTCACTGAAAGTCAACCTTGTTTACCGAGGCGGCATTTAAAAGCTCGTAATAAAATAGATTGCACTTAAAAGCCCTGTCTTTCCCGTTTGTTTTAATAACTTTGAGTTAGGGATGAGCTCACTTTCAGCATTTTATCCTGGCATGAAACGTATACAGTAGGACCCCACTTCTCACAAGTTACAGTTGGGGAATGGGGTAGCACAGTTCAATTATTAGGGCTCTCCCTATGCAGCTTCGGCTGTGTCTAGTTTATGGGCTTTTTTTAGGAACACGTCCTGAAGAGTTTCGATAAACCTAGGAGTTCGAAACCGAAGTTGGTAGCCAGTCTAGGCCAGTATTAAGTTGGTGGGAAGTCCCCCCATGCTCAGTGGGAGCTGGGTTCTTCATGCTTAGCTAAGGATTGGGATTGTGATGCTCAGCCATCTCAGGCAATTTGCACCGATAAGTGACATCGGGGACTTAACTTTGCCTCAGTACTGGGAGGCCCCGTTTCCGGGTACACCACACACAGCCAATTGAGGCAACGGTCGCCATGGGCGGAAAATCATTCAATTCTTCATGTTTCAAAGTTAACGAATTAATCCTTTCGCAACGACGGGTTTTTCATTCCAAATGACAATACCATTTTCAGCTTAGTTCGTTCCCCTGAACGACAGGATAATTGTAATTTTAGGGGTCATATTTTTAATTTGACTGTAAACAGTTTATCGTAAAAGGAAACCCATTAAAAGTATATTTTGAACCAGACTACACAAACTCTGACCCTGAATCTGGGTAATCTTTACATTTAGTGCCGTCGAGTATGTATAATATGTGTATTGAGTCAGCATTAGAATTGGGGTAACCCTAAACCTAACCTCAACCTTAACTCTAAATGGTACGAAAATACACATATTAAACATACTCGACGGCACTAAAGGTAAAGATTACCAGAATCTCAGTAAAAAGAGTTGTCAGAATCATTCAAGTTGAATAAATTCAACTCAAACAAGAATTTTCATGCTCTTTTTCCACAAGATGTTTATGGTTCGCCGGTATGGCAGCGTCCATGTTTGTGAACTTTCGCTTTGGTAAAATCACTTATCAGTTCTACTGCATTCGCTAGCAGTAAAATATTTTGTTCGTTTCAAGCTTAGTGGCCAGATTTTTTAATGCTGAATCCGATTATGCCCAGCAATTGCCGATACGATTGTAAACAGAAGAGGTCTGGTGCTTTTAAAATAGGACGTACGCCGTACGTCATATAGGTGAATGGGAACGAGGTATCGCGCAACTTCCGTGACGTACGCGGTACGGCACAGAGACAAAAATTGTGAAGATTTATGCCGTACGGCTTACGTCATAATGGTGCTGAAAGGGTTAAGCACACATTGTTATTGTATAACTAGGGCTGCTGAGCTTTTTGCTCTTTCGCAGCCAATACTAAGTTGCACAGTCCATGGTATTATCTACACTGTAGATCTGGGCTTTTCCATGTGGCTTTTCTGCCATTCCGAAACGGGTTAACTTGAAGTCATGAGCTCCAGTTTCTCCAGATCGGCCTGCAATTAAAGAATCATCACATCTGGTCCCAAAATAGGAGGAAGAAGCGTATGGCATACTGTGCATTTCCCTTCATCCAAGGGGGCTCTCCATATATGCAGAGCTAAAACACTGCTGTGGTTCTTGGCTCTCCCAAGGCATCGTCACGTCCTACTGTCTCGAAGTGGATTTATGTTTAGAGTTTGTCTGAGTATATAGACAAGACACTAGTATGAAGAAGTCTGAGAAAATAGATTTTTGTATGAGAAAATGACAGTGACTGTGGAAAGATGAGACTTATAGCTTCGAGGGTGAGAACCTAGATTGACTCTCCCTCGCCACTTGTGACGTAAGTACTAACTACTGTCCCACCAGCTCTGACTACCATATAGGAGATAAGATTTCACTAAAGTACACAGACACACTATACAGACAAGCATATAGGTACAGTATAGTAATAGAGAAACTGATCCAGTGTACATTTTACAGTTTATTGAAGAACAACATCAATAACACAGCAAAATAAATAACGTGCGAGGTCGCACAAACCTGAAAAACAGAACAATTAAAATGACAGACACTTATAACCCAACAATTTCACCCTCTCTTTCAACCTGCAGGGAAGAAAATTAAGGATTAAACAAAAATCTACTTGGTGGGGTCTCTAACTTAAGAGCCACCACTCCTAACTATCCTAGTATTATTATTAAATCTAACACACTGTCCTGCTGCAGACGTATAACTAAATGTCTACACAATTATGACGTGCACTCTGATGTCCTACACAGCTAACCACTGTACCACAAGCACTGATCCCCTAACGGATCCTTTCAGTGCTAACTCAGACGCTGTCCTAACAAAACTTTCTATCTGACTCTAACTTCACTCTTCCCTCTGCTTCTGCTCAGTGTCTCTTTGACACTACCGTCTTCTGCTGAGTAGCGTCTCCGTTACACCCCTCCTCTAGTTAGCATTCGGAAAGGAATGATTTCCCTTTCTCCTTTCCAGACTACTGCAGCTGATGACTTTGGTAGTAAGAATGAGCTACTTGACTCAGGATGTAGATGCTTCACTGCTGATGAAACCTCTTTCAACTGCCCAGTTACCCCTCTTTGGGTTTAGGACAAACGGCTTTATTATGGCCGTGTACAACAGACACCAGGCCACGCGCCTATGTGGTGTGTTATAACGAGCTAAGAGCTCCGGATTTTAAGAAAACCCGTTCCCGCTGAAGAATGTGCTTCACTGCATGAGAACTTCTTTCTTTTACTGGTGCAGACGTGCTGGGCACCGGTATTACCATGTCATCAGTTCTCTTCACCTTATGGCGATGTCTCGAGCCCTCGGCCCCTGAGAAGACCAAATACCTTGGTAAGTTGTAGGGCAGTTTACCCCCTCCCTATGTGCCGTGAAAATGCTGTAAAACGAAAAAATAACAACAAATATACAACTTGTCAACATATTCTCAACCCTAACACATAAACACCTTAAATTCCTCTGCTCCCCTCTGTCCCCTAAATTAATACTTCTCCCCTACTCAACTACGCACCAGCGCTAAACAAATATTCCTACCCAAGGGTCAAACTAATCTACGAGACCTCAAGATGCAGCAATAGTGAATGCAGTCAGCGACTCATAGCTTGACTGCCTGCGTCAGGACCAGCGAACCAGAGCTGGTCAAGACCGCGCTCCACCTCCACGTGGTGGTCCTGGAAACAGTCTGCAGCAGTGCAGGCTGCCTGAGCGAGCACGGATCGAAATGGGAAGGCAAACCCGGTCCTTAAAAAATGCCGTGCAGAATTATGATGTGTCGACCGAAAGGTGCAGATATCACAGCTTAGGCGCAAACAGACACAACGCAACCACCGTCCTTTTCAGGACGAACGAGGAAGAAGAAGAAGAAACTAATCTACCATCCCCTCCTATCTCTTCCCCCACATCAACGTAAATAGCTGTCTGTTATGTAAAACCCCAGACACGGCTGACCTAAATCTTTTGTGCTAGGCTTGCCTCGGCGTCACAACATTGCCTTCACCGCAAGCAAAAGAAAATCCCCGGTATAAGTTCCCTGGCCCTACTTTATTACAGACTGACCCGGGAAGGCAGCAATTAACACAATATTTAACCACCCTGTTACTACACCATCTCAGTAATATTAATTACACCCCTGTCTCCTGACTACACAACAAATTAATACACAGTTAAATAAAATACACAAATACGCTCACGTACATACGCTGCAAATTATCATAATCAAAATGCGGGTGTCACAGACCTCCTATTATATATTACAGAGCACCCGTTTATCTATGCGCTTATCCTCAAACAATTAATATCTCAAAGCCTCTACACAAATTATAGATATTGCTACTTATTATTCAGAGTAAAATTATAGGCTCAACTTCTAGTTTTATTATAAGATAACAATTGATGGCACTTCAGTCTAATAAATTTAATTTAACTCCCAGCAGAAAACTTTACTTTAACGTGCTAAGATCTATTATAAACGAACTATCTACGACGCTAATAAAGTTATACACATACCCAATTATCGAATATCTCTCGCTGAGCAACCGCTGACTCGCTGAGCAGACGATAGGCGTAGATTCACGGCAGGAAATTTTTATTGGAGACATGCGCTAAAAGCTTCGGCGCCGTTATTTATAATAGAAAAAAACTGATGCAACAACCCACGCTATGAGTCATCGCGTGGCGTCTATTTGGGCCGACCTTAGACCAATAATATTCCTGCAAATAAATTACATCCATCTGACCTCCGCCAATGATATCGTAAACTAACTTATAACTCATGTATATTTTGCTCACGCGCTACTTATTGCGTCATGTAAGATAATATTCCTGACCGTTCTAGTACCAGAATAAATTTGATTGGTTCTGCTTTGGTTCTGCGTACCTGGGTCGTGTTTCTGCCCCCATCCCTACTTAAACCAGGTAGGTATCGGGGTTTCGGATTTTTCCTAGTCTGAAAAATCTACCCAGCCTAATAATATGAACTCCAACGCCTAATAAAATAACATGAACGCAATTACTTACAGAGAGAAGAGGACGGGGCGAAATTGAAATTAAAACCCACAGCAACTCCTCATACATAAACGCAATTAATTACAAGGAGAAGAAGAATGGGGCCTGTTGAAAAAAAAAAATTACAGTACTCCATCACACCTACACAGAGCCACTTCTCAGCTACCCCTGCCTATCATGGGGTCCATAGTGAGATCCTCCTGCATGCAGGTAAAACCAGTTACATCTGGGGCTCAAATGACTCCTCCAAGCTTAGTGTGCAATGCTGTTTCACCACAAGGGGAATCCTTGGAAGTGTGTGGATGATTTCAAAAGTCAATGAAGGTATAATCAGCTTCACAGACAGAGGTTCACTTCCAAATCTACAGTACTGTAGCATTGTGCATAGCTAATGGTCATATAAGGATGACTCCAGATATGCCTCCATGCATAGGCACATAAAAAAATACCACATTCAGGGATTTGGTATACAAGCTGAGTTGCAAAACTATATTACCTAATACGAAATTGAAAGTTAGTCCCATAGCAGACACTGAATGGGGAGTTTTGGGGTGGGTGCGGGGGTGAAGTGTTAGTCTTCCGTATGCTAGATCCAGATGGGGTGACCAGTTTGCTTCCTCGCTGCCTTTGCTGTTCCTAACTTAAGAGAGTCAGGTACCATTTTAAAGCTGGGTAGACTGGAATTGTGGTGCTACCAGGTTTTGAACCCAGTAACTTTGCTAGAAGCCCTAACCACTCTGACAGGTGGATGCTGAATATAAGATTAGATGCATAAAATAAACAAAATAATTGCAAAGTATTTGTGGTTTGTAAAAAAAAGTAACAGTTTTCCAAGAGAAAGGCATGTCTGAAAAGTTAATTCTGTTGTTCTGACCGCTTTTTCGGTTTGCTAATGTTATTTTCAAAAAGCATTAAAAAATGTTTCTACTAAATGTAACAAGTGACAATTCATCCAAAATGGGCTTCATGAATGCATTGTGGGCTCAGAATATCTCATCTCATCTCATAATCGGAACCTCTTCTACCCCGTGAAACGAGGTGTAGAGGGGACCCAAGTGCACAAAGCCCATGGGCAGGACATGTAATCGAAGTGACTTGGCAAACAGGTGATTAGCCCATTGTGCCCGAACTTGCCCTCATGTGTACTCATATTCGCTATAAAACCGAACTTAGACATGCATGGCTTAATCTTTGAGACAAGCATATGACTACTGGCAGGATCAACCAGATAACTGTCTGAACAGAGCATTTCGTCGCTCGCGCGGGGAGGGAGACAGCGCTCTGTGCAGAGCGGATCCCGGCGGCCCCGGCGATTTTATTCTTGCGAGAACCACTGGCCGCCTGCCGGGCTCAGAATATAACTTCTATAATATGAAGAGTGTACTGTACTTTAAAGAAAATAATACCAGCATTGACATTGCCTGTAAAAAAACTAGCTGGCCATTTCATTATATAGCATAAGTCATATGTTTGTCATTTAATTCATTTTGAAACTGTTTTCCAGTATGCCCAGAGTCGGTGAATGTTCTTGCCATTGTGGGCGGTGTTGTTGGTGGCATTGTTGCTGTGGGTCTCTTTCTTTTGCTTATCTGGAAGTTGCTGACCTTTATCCACGACACTCGAGAATTTGCCAAGTTTGAGAAAGAAAGACAGAATGCTAAATGGGACACGGTAAGATTTGTTTTATGTATTTATGTGTACCGTAGAATGTGTTCTAATGTTTTCAATTCATTCATTGGTGAATTTTATTGTGAATGTTGAGTTTAATTATCTTATATATTTTTTTCAAATCTTGAAATTTGCAAAGAAGGCGGTATGGCTTGAAACGTTCATTTAAATTATCTTGTAGTAATAACAGTTAGTCTTTTGAAAGGTGTGAAATTCTTCTTCTTCTTCTTCTTGCGATCGCATCTTTGATGATTACACCGTCAGACGAGTTCTCATGATGAATTCGACTGTTGTTTGAAGTTCCTCTTTAACTCCATATAGCTTTGAGTTTAGTGTTGAGTCATTGGGCCAGTATATCTTTCTTAACTGGTCATACAGAGGACAGTCCTGTAGAACATGCTCAGCAGTTTGTTCGTTTAATCCACATGTGCACAGTGGTGAAGCAGACAATCGTAGCTTGTGCATGTGTTTATTCAGTTTGTTATGCCCTGTCCTGAGTCAAAAAATAGTTATCTGTCCCTGCCGGTCAAGAGTGTGATAGTCGTCTTTGGGTTGGTTCTGTTCTCTTCTGATAGTCTGGATAGCTCTCTTTTTCTCAAAGTATGTGACTTCATTATCTTCTTGTTCACATTCTCCTCCCTTTTTTGCAAGTTTATCTGCCTTTTCATTTCCGGGTACACCACAATGAGATGGTACCCACTGAAGTATGGTTCTCTTTTTGGCAGCTACCTTGTTTAGTTCATTTCTCAGATGCGGGGGTTTACCACCCTTGAGAGCTTGCAGGACAGACAGTGCATCTGTGAGGATGACTACCTGGTGGCAGTCAGAGTTGGAGTTATAAATCATATTTGCAGCTTGCTCTAGAGCTTGAACCTCAGCTGTATAGTTGGAACAGAATTTACCAGTGGGAATGTGCCTAGTCTCATAGTGGTTGTCAGGATATGAGATAAAGATACCGGCACCTCCATTCCTAACAGCATTAGTTGCTGATCCATCTGTATAGGCATGTATCCATGATTGATCGGGATAGCTTTCTTGGATCATACTTAATGTAGCAGTTCGTTTTTGCAGATCATTATACTCACATCCACTTGTGAGACCACTGACTGATGTATTAATTTGGAGGGCACTGCTGGCCTGCTCCCATGGTACAGGGTATAGGGTGGGCTTCAGTGGTGTTGTCTTCATGGATAGGTCTTCTTGATGCTGTCTTATAAGTCTTTTCCCCCGATGCACAAAGCTGCTACGCTTTAGACGTCCTAATGCCAGATCATCTAGTCTTGCCTTCATTGGGTGCATTGGCATACTGTTGTACTTTTCCATCTGGATCATAGTTTTTGTGTCTCTTCTATGGGACAATGTCTGTAATCCAGCAACCTTCTGCATCTCTGTTATTGGTGTAGTTTTCATGGCTCCTGTAATGAGCCTGAGAGCTTGATTTTGCACCTTGTCTAAAGACTGCAGATGTGAGTTAGCAGCTGATGACCATGCTGCTGAGCTAAACTCTAAGTGTGGTCTTATTACTCCATTATAAATCTTCTTTAGATTTCGTTCATTTGCTCCCCAGTTGGTACCTGCAAATTTTCTGAGTATGCCTAGTCGTCTTCGGGCCTTTCCTTCTGCATTTTCAATATGCTTATTCCATGTAAGCCTTTGGTCAAATGTCACCCCAAGATAGGTGGGGTAGCTTTCTTCCTTGATCACGGTTGTCCCTAGGTGTATGTTAGCTGATTTGTCCTTGGGGGCGAGGGAGAACAGTGTTGTGGAGGTTTTGTCTGTGTTTATTGTGATAAGCCATTTCTCTGCCCATGACACTAGCATGTCTGCTGCCCGCTGCATTCTATAATTTGCTGTGGTGACATTTTCATCAGCGCACCAGAGTACTAGGTCATCTGCATATAAGGCAGCTTTAACTCCTGCAGGGAGATCTTTCACCAGGTCATTGATGTAAACAAGGAAGAGTGTTGGGGAAATTACTCCTCCTTGAGGTACCCCCTGATGGAGCAACACTTTTCTGCTCTGCAGACCGTCAAAGAGTGACTCTAGTTCTCCTGTTATGCAAGTATGACTGGATCCATTTCATCATGTTGCCTTGGATTCCACTTCTCCTAAGTTTTGCAATGAGGCCATCTTTCCACACCTTGTCAAAGGCCTGCTTGAAGTCGACCCAGATCGTTAGGACCTTTTTCTTCTCCTGGAAGGCATCTTCTATTGCTTGAGACAAGTAAGTAACTTGGTCTTCTATACTGTAGCATTCTCTAAATCCAGCTTGTTCCGGCACCAGGATCTGCTCAGATTCTAAATACCATTTCAATCTGTGGTTGACTATTCGCTCCATAGTCTTCCCAACACAGCTTGTGAGACTGATTGGCCGGTAACTTGCAGCCTCAGTCTTACATTTCCCTTTCTTTAGTATGGGTATTGTGATGGCTTCTCTCCATACTTGGGGTACCGTTCCTTTCAACCAGCTGTGGTTGAATATCTCAAGCAGTTTTGTCTTTGCTGCTGAGCTCAGATTTACTAGCATTTCGTTGCTGATTTTGTCTGGGCCGGGTGACTTTTGAAACTTAAGCTTGGAAATAGCCTTCTGTAGTTCTCCTAGTGTGATGGGTTCCCTCATTGGGGCAGGAGTATCTGTCTGTCCCATGGTTGCCAGTATTTCTTTTCTTATCTCTCTCTGATGATCTATGTTAATGGGTAAGTTGCTTTCTGAACTGTATCTTCTAGCAAACAAGTCTGCAGCTTGTTTTCCTCTGAAAAGTTTGCCACCTTCATCCAATGTGATAGTCTGCCTAGGTGAGGAACGCTCTTCATTTAGAGACTTGACTAATCTCCAAAGTTTCCTGCCGTCTTTTCTCAAGGTTCAGCGATGCCGTTTTTAGTTCTCCAGCTTTTTTTCCGTTTTTTCTTCTAGCTTTGTTCTCTGAAACTCTGCTACAGCCTTTTTCCATTTGTTGTGAGTTTTCAAGTGAAGATCTTTTACCTCCCCCCATCCACTCTGCAGAAGTCCTTTGTTTCTACCCCCCCCCCCCCTACTGTCCAAAGCTTCCTGGACGTTCTTGCAAGTGTCCCCCTGCCTAATGGTGAGGACTTAGTTCGAAACAGACACCCCCCCCCCCCTGAGATGTGAGTTTCCGTCTTTCTCAAGGGTTCAGCGATTGCGTCCTTTAGTAATTCTCCTAGCTTTTGTTTTTTTCTTCTAGCTTTGTTCACCCACCTTTACTATGCTACATGCCTTTTTCTGAGTTGTGAGTTTCAAGTGAAGGCTGAGACTCTGCGTCCTTTCGAGCCTTGTCCATAGCTTCCTGACGTTCTTGGAGTGTGCTGGACCAGTATGGTATGTAGTTACGCCGGCATCCTTTGGGAATGGTTTCTTTTGCAGCTTGTAGTATGCATCTGTTGAAGTCTTTTACCACTTCATTAATGTCTCTGTTCTGTACCTTGAGGGTAGACAGCAGCGTGTTCACCTGATGCCTGAATAAACCCCAGTTGGCTTTTTTGTAGTTCCATCTTGTAATGGCTGGGCCTGTACTGAGAGTTGCACTCTGGACAGTAAGAAAGATTGGGCGATGGTCGCTTCCCCCTAGCTGGTCTCCTACTTCTCTACTAATAGATCCAGCTATATCTGGTGTGGAGAAGGCAAGATCTGGTGTTGAGGTTGTGTGCCATCCTCTGGAGTAGAAGGTAGGAGTATCTGTGGCATTATTGACTAGGATTAGGGAGTGATCATCTTGCCAAGTTTCAACCTCTTCACCTCTGTGATCCAGATGGTTATAGCCCCAGCTCTGGGAGTGGCTATTAAAGTCTCCAACTGCTATAAAGTTGGTGGCTGGTACCTGTATAGAGCTTGATGAACTCAGGGGTTTGTTGTTTCGGACAGTAATAGTTCAGGAGTTCTATTTCCATCTTTGTCTACCTTTATCTGCAACAGCTGATATTCTGCTCCATCCATGAAGGTTTTCCTTTCGTGTGCAGGAATGTTATTCCTTACAAGAGTAAGTACTCCTCCTTTTCGTCTATCTTTTCTGTCGGATCTGAAGCATTGATATCCCCTTATTTTAAAGGTTTGATCTGCTTTCAAGTGAGTCTCTTGGATACAGCAAACACTGACTTGCCTCTCATACAAGATGTTTTCCAGCTCTGTCTTTTTGCTGTATCCAGCCTGCTTGCTGTTCACTCCCTCTGCATTCCAGTGCATCATGACAAGTGGCACTCTGGGTTTCTCTTTTTCTGTTTTGTTTTGGTCAGTAGTTCTCCTCCGCCGTCTGCTGACTCCACAAGACGGTCTAGAGGGTCCTCCAGTAGCTGAGGGTGGGCTCTGTCGAGGCTCAGAGCCCGGCACGGCACCTGCCTGGTGGAGCTCCACAGGGCGAGCACCAGTACGAGATTTATTTGACGGTGTACTCTCCATAGAAAAAAAAAAAAGCGAGTCGGAGTTTGCGTGATTACTGTGGTTTCCGGTGCGCCTTCTGGCCCAGTATCTACGACTTTAGCACCTGTTCAACGGGAGAGTGGGCTCATCCCTAATCTGTTTATGTTCCCAGTAGTAGACTATTCGCAAGCAGCCTGGGGGTGTCACTGCTCTGCGCGGACCTTGTTTACCGAGGCGGCGTCCGAGCTCGTAGGTGAAAATATGGTTGCGTTATCTTCAAAATAGCCCTGTCTTTCCCGCCATCCTGCAACGTTGAGATTAGGGAGTTCTGAGCTCCAGTCTCTTTCCCAGGCATTTTATCCTGGCCTGGCACGCATACAGAGGACCCCACTTCTGGTTCTAAGTTAGCAGTTGGGGATAGGTGGGGTAGCACACTGTGCATTCCCCGTCATCCAGGGGGCTCTCCAACTATGCAGAGCTTGCACAATGCTGTGCTCTGGTTCTGGGCTCTCCCAAGGAATCCTCACGTCCTGCACAGAGCCACTTCCAGATACCCACCACCTGCCAACCCCCCATTGTAGAAATCTCCTGCATGCGGCCATCCAGTCAAGAGCCAGTATTAAGTCTGGTGCCCAAGTGATATTAAAAAAAGGGTTTAAAAACCTTGAATTTACTACATCAGACCTGGAAAAAATGAAGGTACAGTCAGATTCATGAACTTATTGGTTATTAGTGGCATTTTTCGTTAGGCATTATCAGCTATTGCGTCCTTTAATTTACTTTTGGCACTACATCCATTTCCTGGCTTTTTCTGGAATTTTCTCATCTACCTAGCTTATAAATATGTTTAAATCGTCAAAATAAAAAAAAAACTTATTGTTACTATGGCGACCATTGTTTTCTCTTGATGCCTAACTCAGATTAATTGAATAGGTAGTTATGATATCAGTGATTAAATTTCAAGCTTGTTGATGAAAATTGCTCCTCACTGACATTTTATAAAACACGTTAAACAAATGTCCAGGAGTTACTCAGTTTACAGATAAACACTGCTGTAGTTCACAATATTGTGTTTAGGTCTATGTCCACTTTTGTATTTAAATGTGGCCGGATCCAGAATTATATTTTTAAAATTACATCGTAGTTTGCGGCTGCTGATGGGAAGAAGAAAAGTGTAAAAACCAAAGAGAAAATTTTGAATAATGAAAGAGGAGGAGGGAAAGGAACAAAAATGTAGTGTCTTGATCAGATGAATTTCTAGACCAGTGATTCTTAACCTTTTAGAGGTCTTGCACCCTCCTTTTACAGCTTCTTAAGCCTCGCACCCCTTTAAAGCATCTTAAGAAGTCTCACGCCCCTTTATCTTGTAGCTCACAAAACATGCCAGAAATGCTAAAAAGAGATAAAAGTTTATTTTGAGAAAATGTTATTTACGGAAATTAACTAAGGTTTGGTATCTAATTTACGTTGTCAGTGTTCTATTTTGTATAAATACATGTGAGTTGCATGTATTATATATTGTTTATGATGATTCACGTTCTGGAATATCTAGCATGTCTCACACCCCCAGGGAGTGCATGCACCCCTGGTTAAGAAGCACTGTTCTAGACAGAAAAATAATGTTCATGATATGGGAATTTTTAGACAGAACAGTAGTAATGTTGATAGGTGAATTTCTAGACAAATAAGAATGAAGCATTGGAAAGAAATTTCTTATTTATTTCTCAGGGAGAGAACCCCATCTACAAGCAAGCCACATCGACATTTAAAAACCCCACCTATGGAGGCCGTTGAAGAAGCAAATATGCTGTGGGAGATGATAACTGTAGCCTCTAGTATATGTTCCTATGCCTTTTTTGGTTTTAACATGTTTGATGAGTTTGAGCAAATGTTGAAGTGTGCTACATGTAATGAGTGAACTTAATTTAATGAACAGAATTTCAGCAGGGGAGGGAAGCCTGTAGAGAGTAATTGCTGTGGATGTAAAGAACTTTTGGAAACATGAGTGCTCTTTAGATGACGGTGTACTCTCCATAGAAAAAAAAAGCGAGTTGCATGATACTGTGGTTTCCGGTGCGCCTTCTGGCCCAGTATCTACGACTTTAGCACCTGTTCAACGGGAGAGTGGGCTCATCCCTAATCTGTTTATGTTCCCAGTAGTAGACTATTCGCAAGCAGCCTGGGGGTGTCACTGCTCTGCGCGGACCTTGTTTACCGAGGCGGCGTCCGAGCTCGTATGGTGAAAATATGGTTGCGTTATCTTCAAAATAGCCCTGTCTTTCCCGTGGCTTTTCTGCCATCCTGCAACTTTGAGTTAGGGAGTTCTGAGCTCCAGTCTCTTTCCCAGGCATTTTATCCTGGCCTGGCACGCATACAGAGGACCCCACTTCTGGTTCTAAGTTAGCAGTTGGGGATAGGTGGGGTAGCACACTGTGCATTCCCCGTCATCCAGGGGGCTCTCCAACTATGCAGAGCTTGCACAATGCTGTGCTCTGGTTCGGGGCTCTCCCAAGGAATCCTCACGTCCTGCACAGAGCCACTTCCCGATACCCACCACCTGCCAACCCTCCATTGTAGAAATCTCCTGCATGCGGCCATCCAGTCAAGAGCCAGTAATAAGTCTGGTGCCCAAGTGATCCCCCCAAGCTCAGTGTGCAATGCTGGGTTCTCATCATGCTGCAACACAGGAGGGATTGTGATGCTCAGCCATCTCTCTCAATTCTGCACCGATAAGTGACATCGGGGACTTAACTTTGCCTCAGTACTGGGAGGCCCCGTTTCCGGGTACACCACACACAGCCAATTGAGGCAACGGTCGCCATGGGCGTGATAGACGACAAACAGTGAAGAATGAGGCAAGAAAGCATTTAACCCATGAAGTGGGGGTGGATTGGTGCAGACCAGAGCATGTACCACTCGCCGGTGGGTTCTGCATCTACACCTATAGGGTTCCACCCACTCCTCAGCCCATTTAGTCTGGCCCCTCACCCAGGACCTGTCCGGCTTGGGTGACCCTGCCAGGAGTAAAACTCCCGCCGGCATAGCTCCCGGGATCATCTCTTTAGATAAAACACCATTGGAATAAAAAATGTTGATTGAGGGGTCAAGTGCACTTGTTTGACCTGATTTTGTTATCTGAAGTTATAGTGGTACCATGTGCAGTGACTTTGGGGGACATGTCATGATAGCTTTAAATAAATAAAGGAAACCTGAGTCCTGTGGATAGTAAATAAATAAGTAAATAAATAAATAAAGGTAATTAACAGGTACTCGTTGGACATAAAGGGTGGCACTAGACAACAGAAAAGAAAATATGAGTGATAGGCTTACCGGGAATCGAACCTAGGACCAACCAGACGGCACCATCGCCTTGCTGTGACAGTACATCGTGAATAGACGCTGAGCCAAATTATTAGCCAATTAGCGGGTGCAAAATTGGCTCCGCATCCATTCACGATGTACTGTCACAGCAAGGTGATGGCGCCGTATGGTTGGTCCTAGGTTCGATTCCCGGGAAGCTTATCACTCATATTTTCTTTTCTGTTGTCTAGTGCCACCCTTTATGTCCAACGAGTACCTGTTAATTACATTTATTTATTTATTTACTTATTTATTTACATGATAGCTTTAGAATGGTCAGTTGTAAAAATGTATGACTACTTTTAAGTAGGGCAGTTTAAGAATCAAAATCAATATTGCTTTAGTATAATAATGTGTGTGCATCTGTGTGGTAAAGTCTGAACTAACAAAAATACTCATCGTTCTAAATAAGTGCTAACACTATGTTACATTGGCAACATGGGTATTACTGTAAATGATTTTAGTATTTTAAATAATAATTTGTATGCATAATTAGGAGGCTATATGTCTCTCTTTGTTTTTTTTTTTATAATTTTGATAAATTTCAAGGACAGTAAAGTAGCTTTTAAAGTTGGAAAGTGATAGTCATAACTTTGCTCACTTCTTTTGGGTCTGGCTGGAGAGTTTCTTGTTTTCCATGGCTACATAGTCTTTGTGGAACACAGCTAAAATGTAAGCAGAAGAATTAAATACAGGTTTCTGCATGTGGCAATATGTAGGATTATGCTGCATAAAAGGGAATGTGAAAAGTCTAGTCAGATTTCTGTTGTGCCTAACAACTAAAAGATTTTTCAAAAATACCTGTTGCTAAAGTTATGTGAGCTAGCAGTGTATATAATTGGAAGAGCTGTGCATTTATTTATTTAATGTTTTTATTTGTCAAAGTTGTTTATAAACTGTCGTGTTCATTTGATTAAAGCTGCAGGGGTTGATTATGCTAGAATTATATAACGTGTGATGATATGAGATAAAGAGATAGCCAACATAATTATTTCAGGTAATGTCACTTTATTTTTGGTAGAAAAAGGCTACTTTGCCTTTCAGCTACCGCTGAAGCACTGGCCAAACCAGAACCAGATCGTCCTGACAATCTGCTTGTTTTCTTTTCACAATCACTGTCCTTCATATTTCTGTCTCATGCTTTCTCCACCATGTTTTGGCTTTTCTTTCCCTTTCTTTCCTTCTCTGGTGAGTAGAAGACTTTCAGATGATACTGATAGCTTTCTCACTGTTTATTCTGTCCATCCCTTTTCCAAACTACTTATTTAATTATAATTGGTTTCTTCCCCCAGTTGCACGATGCAGCCTTGCTGAAATTTAACTGAACAGAAACAAAGACACAAAACAAATACAGATGTAAACTCAGGCATAGGTTTTCATGTTACCATAGTACCTTTTGCAGCCAATACTAAGTTGAAGACTCATTGGAATTATCTACACCATAGATCTAGACTTTTCCTGTGGCTTTTCAGCCATTCCAAAATGTGTTGAGTTGTAGTCATGAGCACTAGTTTCTCCAGCTTGGCTTGCACTTAAAGGGTTGTCACATCTGGTCCCAAGCTAGGAGTAAGAAGTGCATTCCCTGCCATCCAAGGGGGGCACTCCAACTAAGCAGAGCTAAAATACTGTGTTCTGGTTCTGGGCTCTCCCTAGAAATTCTCACATCCTGCACAGCGCCACTTCTCGGCTCCCTCTGCCTATTACTGGGTCCATAGTGAGATCCTACTGCATACAGTCAACCAGGTCAAAGCCAAAGAGTTACATCTGGGGCTCAAGTGGCTTCTCCAAGCTCAGTGTGCAATGCTGGGTTCTCAACAAGTTTCAGCACAGGGGGAATCCCTAGAAGTGTGGATGATGTCAAGAGTCAGTGAGGGTGTAATTAGCCTCACAGGCAGAGGTTCACTTCCACATATGTATATTATAGCATTGTGCACAGCTGGTGATCATATAAGGATGACTCCAGATATGCCTCCATGCGTCTGTTACCAGGGTAAACTGTACCTCTCACTGCATATGATAAATTTTGTTTCCTGAGCAGTCAGATTGATGACGTGCACAACTTAGGTGTTGCTTTTAAAAGTAGGCACTGCTGTCCTTCCTAGATTATTTGATTTCTCAATTATTATTCATCCGGTGCTAGAATTGTTTTTTTTACTTCTAATCAGTGAAGTGTATTATCTTTTAGTGGAAATTTTTGCGTGAATTGTTTCTACGAACATGCACACATTGTGTATGAAATTGAAAGGAAATGGATAGAGAATTATAATTTGCAATCTTTTTGATACTGATGACACATGTGTAGTAGGTAAACACAACAGTTTATTCATTGCAGGTTGAAGACACCAAAGTATTTAGTAGAATATGAACTTACCCAATGGCTAGTTGATGTAGTCATAAATTTTTTTTTTTTTAGCCTTGCTACCTCAAAGAATTCTGTTTATGAAGAAATATAGAGTTGCAATTAGCCAAATTTAGTACCTTTTGCAAATTCATACTATTTTTTATTTTGGTTCACTTGGGAAAAAAAAAACACACCAAAATATATACATTAGTTTCATTTTCCAAAAACGGAACAAACAATAACATGCATAAGATTTTCACAATATACGTATTTTTTTTTTTTTTAATGATTTGAACTAAATTTGTTTGAATGTCTAATTCTGATGACTTTTTGTATGTCTAATTCTGTTGAATTCTTGTCTAATTCTGTTGACTTCTTGTCTAATTCTGTTGACTTCTGATGGGTCAGGCTAAATCAGATATGTTAGACATTTCCACATCACCTCCATAATTTGATGACAAGCTATCAATATCAAACAAATCATTGTCATTGTTGACTATGCTTGCAAGAAAACTTAATGCTTTTGATGCATTCATTTGCTTAGTAGACCTAGAATTTGTTGGAATATGACTTGCCATATTTTTCTAGCGAGAACCCAAAAAAAACACATCAGAATATTCACTGCTGATTTGTCACACACATGTGACAGCTACAAAACATGTGCACACATCACTTAACTACACTCTAAATGGTCACATAAACAGAAGTCGCTTCATCATTTTAAAACATGGACTGGATTAAGTGGTGATTTTCAAGACTTACTGTTAACAAACCTAATGCTACACTGTCACGGTTGATCTGGTAACTGTGATAAGACTTAGCAACACTGTCAGTGTGTTGCGGAGGCAGAGAGTTAAGAACACATTTTTATGAGACCATACTTTTAGGCAGTGGTGTTTCCAGCGATATTTTTGAAACACAACAGCTAAATGTGAATTATTAGTTTTCTTATTTTTCTAGAAAGATCACTGACACAAAAGTGGATTCCACAGTGTTATTTATGTACTTTGACTTTTTAAAGAAGTACAGGGTTACTGCTATGTCCTGTGTGTTTTAAACCTGTTTTTGTCATATGATATTTTGCCCCAAAACAGGAGGTAATGTAATAATGTTCTCACAGTTTTTAATTGATTACATCTTTAATTTTACAGTTAAAAAACAAAACAAACAAGGATGTTAAAAGTTATGTGTTTTTTATATTAGTGAGACAATTAATGTAAATTTAGAATGACAGTGAAAGTAAATTGTGTGCATTACTCAAACCACAAACTCCACTTTTAAAATAAAAGTTTGTATCCTTTACTGTAAGGTTGCGACAGTGTTCATGGATAATTTCATAATGTAGTGTTGTTTGTTCATCACTTTTATGTTAACTCATGTAAACATGTTAAGTATTGTCCGTGAAAGTGTGATTGGCTTGTGTAGTATGTATGAGCAGTTGATTAATTTTTTTAAAATGTATTATGAATTTTTTTAAACCAACAAATATTGTAGATGAGCTCTAAATTGTACTGTGTATTCTGTATGTTTCACATGATAAGCTTTAGATTATTTTTTTGTTTATGCTTTATCATTGTGAGTTACTTCATGCATCAGATTTGTTAAAGTTTTAATGTTCCTCTAATGTATGAGTTTTTATAACATGAAAGTAAAGTAATTTTTAAGTTCCATACCATATACACTTCCACATTTTTAAGTGCTTGAACTGTTCAGGAATGGTATCTATATGCAAAATTGTTGACTACACACGCAGAATTAAGATTTGTTTAAAATTTGTATTGCTGATACTTTAAATACCATGTCACGTGTGCTTTAATTTTTCATCAACAGCAACAACTTCTTGAAGACTGGTTTTTGTAGACATTTTTAACAGTAATATAAGACATGAGTGAGTAAAAGTTGAAGATAGGCTCGCATTGTTTTATTTATGTATTAGCTTTATACTTCAATCACTGATGGAAAGATATGTATTTCCTGTTGAAACATTCATCTCACAAAGTGCCTTGTTTGGAGCATTAAAAGTAAGGATCATGCCAACTAAGTAGAACCAGCCTACCATTGTACGTGAGAACTATCAGGTTCAGGTTTGCTCTAAAAATAAATGCATGCCTGTATGTCCTCAATGTCAGTGCATATTTTAATGTACTGCAGTCTCTAGAAATATGCTATATATAGACATCTACACTTCTCTTTCAGGAGCATACTTTTTGTAAAATGGTAAAAACATTTGACATTAAATGAGTAATAATATGTTTTCTCTATAAGATTTGTGTACAGTTTTGAAGAAATCCTGATTTTTTTGTATTTTGTAGCTACATTTTTTCAACTTTGTCTTTTACTGGTCAGAATTTTATTTGACATGTTTATAAAGGAAAACTTTAGTGTCACATTTTAAAATATTATCAGTAATGAACTGGCAAAATAATCTTTATTTCAAATGGTTGAGAATTGAGCATGCAGTCTCGTTAAAAATAAAAAATAAATTCTTTATCCGTTTCAGTTTACATACTATGCCCTGTCATTCATAAATGTGTCTGCACCATAGAGAGTTTGTCCAGGAGCACATGTGACCTGTATCCATCATAGTTTTTGCCACAAAAATTGCCCAAATAATTCTTATTACCATCAACAGTTTATCTACCCTAACCATTGATTAAGCCATCAAGTTACAATTTTTTTACATTTCTTTGTGTGTAATATGTTCTTTTGCTTGCTGATGTTGTACTTGCGACAACATGATACTGTATGAGCATTGGTATTCAGTTTACTATATATGCATGAACATTTGACATATAATAATATTTTAAAATGCAAAATAGCAACAATTTTTATAAGGTATAGTTACTACTTTTTTTACACTCAGTCTTACATTTCTTTTAGTGCCTTTAACAGTTTCATATTTAATTTGTTCTGTTTTTGAGGTGTTCTTTTTATGTATATAACTTTATAGGTAATTTGCACTCGCAGTAAGACATACTCTGAATGAAGTGGTATTCTATCATTTTTACAGATAGACAAGATTACCTTCTTCATTAACTCTCATTTAACCATGTAAAGGTGGGTCTGTAACAGGATTTGTACTCAGTGAACATTTAGCAGAGAACATTTAACTCTTTAATGAAAAGGCAAAATGATATGTATAAGGAGATTTACAGACGGACAATAAGGAACAACTTTTTCATTCAGAACTGAAAGGATCTGCTAAATTCACTGGATATAATAGTGAAATTGATTAACAACCAGGAGCATTTTCACCCCAAATCAAATCGTCTTCTCATTCTTTTGGTTACAGCATATGCTGGGAAGCATCATAGGGGGCTTGCATTATTGGTTTCTGATTCAATGAACATATTGTGATCTGGTGTGCTGTCACATTGTGTTCCTTTAGAATGTCTGTCATCCCCTACGATTCATCTGCTTCTGGGTTGTCCTCTGTTCCTGGTTGCACCACTGTTGAAGTTATATGTAGGTATGTATTCAAGTTATATACCACATGATGGGTGATTGATATTTATTCTCACATTGTCATTAGTACCGTTCATCTCCCCATGAATTATAGACTGTCCGTCCTCCTGTCCTGTGCCATCAGCTCAAGGTTTTTCTGTCTTTCTCATCCCTTTCATTTCTGTCTCCAGTTCTCTTCTCCGTGTATTTTTGAATCTTCTTCTACCTCTCTTACCCTCAAAATCCCAGAATAAGGACAGCCTTGTAATGCTGACATCATACTTCTTCAGTGTATGTTCTGTCCATGCCACCACCTTCTTATCTCCTTTTCCACTGACACTTGTCAGGTTCTTGTTATCAGTTCCACATTGGTGATCTTGTCATACTATTTCTGTCCTTCTATCCCATGCAAGCACCAATTTATGAAAGTCTGCTTTTGGTTATTGCATTTGTTTTTTTTCCATGTTTCAGAGCCAAACAATAGGGCTGACTAGAATTTGAGTTGAAGATTCTAATTTTTTGGTTGAGTCTGCTTTCTTTTAAAAAAAAAAGGTAAAGGAACCCGTTACACGCCCACTGAGGCATATTGGGAATATGGTGTTAGGCCCATATTATCTTGACTGTCGGCACACTAGGGGTGATGTGGTCGGCATCACGCCGGCCGCCTTAACCTTCCCAGAGTTGCTCTGGTACCCATTTGGGGCTGGGTCGACCCAGGAGCCGTTTGTGGCCTAAAAAATTCCCACCTCATCTGGGGATCGAACCATAGACCACTGCGTTAGGAAGCCAGTGCACTAACCACTATGCTACCGCGGCTCCCTGCTTTCTTTTGATTTCCATATATTTCCAAGTGTAATTAAAGCTCATCTTGCCTTTTGTACACAACGGGCTGATCACCCGTTTGCCAGTCACTTCGATTACGGAAACAACAGCAAATGGGTTGATTTGCCGTTGCCCTAAAGACGCCACTAGGCGTGATGGGAAACAATGGCAAAGAAAACCTATCTGCTGTTGCCCTAAGACGCCACTAGGCGTAATGGCCACTGACTGCTTTGACGGTCGGTGGCTAAGGACGGAAGAAGAAGAAGTTGCTTTTTGTATTATTATTTTGATAGCAGTGTCTGTCCCTCCAAAGTTGTTCTTTATTTCTCAACAGTATTTCTTCATTGATACTATTCCAACAGTGAAGGAGTAAAATATCTTTTTCTATGTTGTTTTTTTTTGTTGTTGTTGCCACGTTTAACATATATTTTTTACAATCTGGTAATGCCTTTTTTAATATTTTCCCATTCGTTTAACTCATAGTAACCCACAATACCTATTTGGTGCTAATACTGCAGTATTCCATTCTGTAAAATTATTGCTTTAATTTTCATCAGATCATTTTTAAACATAATTTTTGCATTTTTCTTATTGAAATCTCAGCATGCTCTTTCTACATTTACTGATGATATTCTGGGGCACTGCCAATGTTTGTTTATTCAGTTTACCAGTCCACGTGTTTCCAGATGCCATGATAAACTTGCAGTAACAAAATAAGAGTATTTTGGAGGTGTATTATTTGTAAACTAAAAATTTAAATTTAAGTGTGTGTGTTTGTTTTCTTTAGATTTATTTTGACGCTGCTGCAAGTTATATGAAGGAAATGCCCAGCAAGAGTTTGAGTTGAAATAATGCTATAATAATAATGCTATGAATTTGAAAAGTTTGCCAACCTGAAGAATTTATTCAGAGAGTGCAGGCTTTTGGGAAAATTTTTAAAAATAATGTGTCATTCATACATCAGTTTAAAAAAAAATGTTTAGAAAATGTGAATAAAATCAGCTGAAACACACTCAGTGTATGTGATATATGTGACTGACATCATTAATTTTTAAGACAGTACTTGCCAGTTTGGCTTTTACTTAAAAATTCTTCTTCTTCTGTGCTCGTCCGGAAAAGGACGTTTGTTACGTTGTATTACTGTTTACAGCAAAGCTGCAATATTTGCGCCTTTCAGCCCGACATTTGGTTTCAGCATGGCATTTTTGGGACCAGGTTAGCCTTCCCTCTTCGATCCCTACTCCCTCAGCCAGACTGCAGGGATGCAGCCTGTTTCCAGGACTACCACTTGGAGGTGGAGTAGGGTCTTGGTCAGCTATGGGTCGCTGACTGCATTTATCACTGTTGCTGCGTCTTCGGTCCCAACTTAAAAATTCAACATCAAGGATTTATAGTATATGGAATGTTGTCAAATTTTGTACAGCTGACTAATTCAATACTGTCGGTGCAAAGAAAACTCATTATTGCCAATTTGTACATGGTTGTCCACAATACATTCATAAGAATTAATGAAGTGGTAAAAATTGCATACACTGATGAGGATTGAACAAAAAATGTTTGAACTATGCGCTTGCTTGAATTTTACTGTATATTTTAACAAGTTTTTTTTTTTTAAAATGCTTGTCTGGTGAGTTTTTGGTTTTTTTTAAGTGTCGCCCCAACCAGAATAATAATTGCAGAAGGCATATTCCCACTTAAAACTTAATATTGAAAATCAAAATGGGTTACATGTGCATCAAGCACGTGCTTTGATGCTGCCTGCAGGGCGTGAATGACAAGGAGTGCAGATGCAGCTTAAGATTACCACATGCTTGTGGTGAAGAGACAGCTTAGCTAGGGACCAGGATCATTTAGAAGTAAATGTAATGTGGATTTACTACAAGATAAGGGAATCTTGGGAAACTACAAATATCAACAGGTGAAAAGGAGGAAAATATGGCTACATAATTTGAAAAGGAATAAAGGAGATAAAGCTTGCAAGGAGATGGTGAGACACCGGAATTAACAGCACAGAGAATGAATGACTGTTAAAAAACAGAGGAGCTGGGCCTTTAATAAGTATGCACCAAGCCTTCCAGTCCTGTGTCATTCATTTAAGTTTTTTCCATATCCTCTTTATCCATGTGTTTTTGGTTTTCCATGTTTCTTTTAAATTGGGGGATTCCAAAATGAGAATTTCATACCGCTATCACTTGGTTTCATGATTGTATCTCTGTCACGTGCTAGCTTCTTTTTTCTCACCACTTATTCCACTGGTTGTTTTCTACAGTTCCACATTGATAATCTTGTCATAACCATTTTAATCCTTGCACAAGTGTCCATGTATGAAAATCAGTAGCTTCTTTGCTGTTATTTTGTTGTTCTCTGTGTTTCAAAAACATGCAGTAGCACTGTCTTGACATTGAGTTGAAAATTCATATTTTTATGTTGGACGTGATTTCTTTTGCTATTCATGTATCTCCCAGTTCTGCAAAAGCCCCTCTTGCCGTCTATATTCTCAGTTTGATATCACTTTCCATTGCTCCTACTTTCTTTGTCTAAAATAACATCAAATTTGATATCATGTCCTACCGCATGACATGTCACTCAGTGAAGGTTAGATTCCTGCAACCAAAAAAAAAAAAAACCACTTTAGTATAGCTCAGTATTTTAAGGCAAAGCCAGTATACTCAGGCATAAAAATCATTTCTATGTTGTGAATGCAGCTATATTTACAACACTAAAGTATAAACAGGTAATATGGAAATAAACAAAGTTAATAGTTTAGTGTTACTTTGACATCAAGATGCTTGTGTATAAAGTAATATTGAAGCTGCGGGACACTTGATGATAATGGTGACAAATATAAACTTGGTATGATTTAATATCAGTTTTAATCTTTACTACTGCAAATAAACCTTGTTTGTAGTCAGTAAAGCACTACTATGCTTGTTTAAAAAAACATATTTTGGTCCGGGAGCCACGGGGGCATGGTTTGGTTGCAGTAGGAGCATCAGACTCAATGTTTAAAAACCACTGTTTATCAAATGCATCCTGCTGACTGTATAATGGTACATGGAAGAGAACAACACATATTTTAAATGTAGTCAGTGGTAAAAAGAATGTATTTTGTCACTGTTTTTATTTCTTTTGATCTCTCATCCAGTTAGGAAAGACACCACAAATTTAAACACAAATCTGAATACAAAGAAACCTGCAGTACTAAAGATAAGAGCAGGAAAATATAAATCTACGGACTCTGGAAGGAGTGACATCCAGCATAATTCCTCAAACAGTGAAATAGAACTTGCAGGGAAAGATAAAGATGTGAATGCGAAGGAATACACTGTAAAGAGACACAGTAACAGAAGACGAGTATACAACTGCAGGAATATGGAGAAAGTAGAAAGGATAGATTAGAATTGACTTGATTGTTTGAAAATGGTCAGTAACTTATGTACCCAGGGAAGCTAAGAGTTGAATGCTATCTTTGCATGTTTTAGCCAGTAGACTTTTGACATTTAAGTTATCTTCCTTATTCTAGTCTTTTATACCAGTGTTTTAGTTTTCTATTGACTCAGGATTTGTTGTTTTGTAGGACTTTTTACAGTTTATTATTTTCCTCAGCAATAATCATAGTTGTACATTAATTACTTAGAACCACTCATCTCACTAAATAAAGTTTTTTTAAAAATCAAACTGAGGCTTTCAATTCTGAGATTTATCCTTGCATTACATTTATGTAGATTCAGTGCTTATACTTTGTCAGGCTGATATGGCACTTAGAAACAGCAGGCAGAATTTATACAACACAGATCTTCTAAAGACAGATCACCTATATAGCTCTGGAAATTGAGGCATTGGCCTCATTCAGGACATCCTCATTACTCCTTTTGGCTGTCCATGGTATTTTTAACATGCTTCTGTAAAACCACATCTCTGTGGCCTCTAGTCCCTTCCCCGCTTGTTTGCCACTTGTCCATGACTCACTCCCATATGTTAGAATTGGTTCTATATAACACTGAAGAACCCTCTTTCTTACTTCCAATGACAATGAATTGTTGCATAAAATACTCTTCATTTTATAGAATGCTGCTTTTGCCTGAGCTATTCTGCTCTTCACTTCTGAGATGCATCTACCATCCGTTATTAATGTGCCTAGGTATTTGAATTTAGTGACTTGTTTTAAAACTGTTCCATTCACTTTGATAGTGCATTCTGGGGAAGCCCTTTTCTTTGAATCGACCATTACTTCTGTCTTTTTGCTATTAAGGCTGAGGCCTTTATTTTCACTTTCTATCACAACTGTATCCACCATTGCCTGCAGCTCCTTTTCACTTTTTGCTATTAAAACTGTTCATCAGCGTTTTGATGGGCCAAATAATATTCCTGGCATGTCCTCTAGAGATCTCATTATATTTTCACTGTACAGATTGAACAGATCCGGTGACAGCACACGTCCCTGCCTGACACCCTTTTTTACTTGCTGATACGTTCCTATTTGACTGCTAATTCTTACAGCTGCTGTTTGTTGCCAGTACATGTTCTTTATTATCCTCAAGTCTTTACCATCAGTTTTGATGCTTTCTAACATTTTGATAATTTCCTCATGTTTCACTTTGTCAAATCCCTTAGTGTAATCTATAAAGCACAAGTACAGATCTGTCTTCACCTCTATGGCTCTGTCTATTAATGTTCTTATATATAGCATTGTTTGTGCCTTTACCTTCTACAAATCCACACTGTTCATCACTGATTTCTGGTTTAATTTTATTTCTCACTCTTCTCATGATAATCCGTAATAATATTTTGGTTACATGACTCATAAGACTAATAGTGCGATGTTCTTCACATTCCATGGCTCCTTGTTTCTTTGGCAAAGCTATGAATATGGATTTTAGCAGATCATCAGGTATTTGACCACTCTTGTAGATGTCATTTAAGAGTTTGCTATCACTTCTACTCCAAATTCTTCCAAAGCTTCCATTTCCTCTACAGTTATATTATCCGGTCCAGGTGCTTTGCCTTTCTTCATGTGGCGCATGGCATCCTCTACCTCTGCCACAAGTATTGGAGGTCCTTCACAACTGTCCTGGTCCTTCAAATCTGGTCTTTCATCACCATACAGCTCCTTAATGTATTCTGTCCACCTTTTTATCATGTTCTCATGGCCCATTAACAAAGCTCATTAACAATGATCTTTAATTAGATATTACAAATAATCAAGTGTGCAACTGTCGCATTTACAAAGCGAAAGAGGGATCCATTAATCGCCATTGGATTTTCCCGTTAGGCGAAGAATCTCGGTCAATCAGCGAAGGTAAGTGTCAACATAACATAGCATATAATAAACTCACAGAGGATTTAGCCGATAAATCACGAAAATCTACAGTATCGGTTAATTTCTGCTTACAATTTCTTTAAAATATTACATTAAACTGTCCCGTTGTTGCTTTTCAATGCTAGTGTTTTGTTTTCTTTTGCCTTTCATTTGTCTGCAGAATGGGAGAAGATCGGCTTCCACGACAAATATGGGAAACCAAGAGCCAGGGATCCAGACCTCCAGGACGACCGAGAGTTCGCGGGGAAGACAACATTAGACAATCTCTGAAGAACCGAGGACTAGATCGGTACCAGGCCAAGAGGAAGACCGCCAATAAGATTGTATGGCACTATCTGGCAAATCTCTACACCTCGGGGTAGAAGAGGAATGACTTAGTAGTAGTAAGTTGCTTTTCACTATCTCGAGGTTCGCATGGATCTCCGATGAGGTAAAGAAAAAATTGAACCCCTACACTAAGACGTGACCAATTCAACTACTAAACACAAGGAACATGACTATAAGCCACCAACTGTAGAAGCTACTGCTGTTCCTTTGAACCTACCAGCTACGCTGAGAGGGGGAGGGGGCATGCTGCATGGGCAACCATTTGATCTCCATACAACTGTGTGTTACGGTATATGATATTAACGCCGTCTGCTAAAGGTTAGCGGACGTGCAAATGTAAAGGTTAAGACATTTAATATATTGCGATAGATGTTTCAATTATTGAACGCTCCATACACGATCGATTATGACGTGTCTAGCGTTGTTTGGGTCACAGTCGGTAACTAGGAGACGCTACCCATTGTTACTTGACCGCCAAGCTGAATAGCTGCGTTTTGTTAACCTTCCAATTCAATGGCATGATATAGCCATTTATATGTGCATTATGATGGACCAGGGTCAGTCCTAGAACTCTACATGAGAGGAAACTTATGGAGGTTAGTGATTAACTAAATCCTTGGAAGGAGAAAGATAATCGTTTACTTTATACGAAGTAATTAGACTCACAGTCTCACTGTCGGCAGGTAGCCATTCTATCTGCGCGTGCATATAGCTGTGATGTTCTGACGACAATTACTGCATTGTATCCTTAAACGGACATTGACATGTAAAACAGCAGTCTACGCTATTGATTGATTGATGCATGTACCTCATGTGTGAATTGAACTGTTTATGTATGTGTGTAATCCATATTAAATTGTGAAGGACTCGAACCGGAGGCATTATTGATTGAATCACGTTACACCATTCAATCTTATGAATTATGTATTTTATATCAAGTTGCTGAGTTAATAAGATGAACAGTTGTTTACATCTTGATGCCAAGTTCAGGCATTACGACAAACCAAAGGTGAGGTTCACCCCATTCGCGTACGAATATTAGCACGATCAGAATTCAAGCAACACAACCAGTAACCACACACGAAAGTCCTTCAACACTGTGCCCAAGCTTGCTTCCTGGGACAGCGCCACAATTCAAGTTTTCTATAACCAGGCCGCCTTCAAAATTGTCCTCAAACTCATACCTTTAACAATCTAGGTCAGGGTTAGGCAGACGTGGTTTTTACGCTCAACGACCTTCATTAATTGGTTGTGGACTGGGTGGTGTGACAAACAACAGAAAAACAAAACAGATGATCTTATTTTGCAGATGACCAGTTTTCTACCACATAAACTAACAAGACATGCAGTGAAAAATAAACTGATTAAGAGTATGAGCAGTTTTTTTTAATTTTAAAAAAGGACTACAAGTAAATGGAAATAAAACAAAAGATAATGAACACATTAAAGTAGGCAAACTGATCCGATAAGTGGAGAAGCGCACATCTGTGCCTACTTGGGAAGTAACATCGACAACAAGCCAGGATATGTCGGTGTCAGGGGAAACAAAGCTAACTTTGCTTTCAACTCTCTCCAACCAGAAAAATTCAGTTACGCATTTCAACACAATTGTAAAGTTTGTCATACAACGTGGTTCAGAAGCGTGGCATATCAATAATAATATAGGTCACAAATGCTGCCACAGCCGAGAATGGAGTTGCTACACACGGCTGTTTGTGCCCTATCCCTGCAGAGCGCTCTTTTAGTTTCGGTGACCGGAATTCTGACACCGGGTATAAAATTTTCGTGTGCACCGTAAAAGCGGGGAAAATCAGCTGATGTGTGTAAAATCAGTAAAATATAAATCATTACACACTCGTTCTGGATAAACACAACGCTAAAATTCTTTTGTGTACTATAACTTTGTTCTCTGCTCTATTTTTGATTGCATTTTTATTTGTTTGAAATTAGTTTTGACGGAGTTACAGACTTTTGAAAACAGCGTCATCATTTGAGGAAATTCATAAAATAAGTAATCTTTTTATTAATTTAATATCTAAAAATCGGCCCATTCGTTTGAGTTTATAATTATAAAGACTTCTCGAAGGGAAGCTAAAGATTATTTCCACATACTTTTTTTTTTTTGGTTTCATATCTTGAGAATGTGTGGTAGTCAGTTTTGTGAGTTTGGCGTTACAAGAACAAGCATATTGTCACCAGATTTTATAACATTTAAATCACTGTAAACGCATTCCTGATACTCACAAATCTTAAAAAAAGGTTGTAAAAAAATAACTTTTTGTAAAGCACCATCTGTTTTTGCATTTTCATTCATTTATAATGATATTTAGGTACGTATATAAGCGTCAGAAAACATGTAAAGCTATAGATAGATTACTTCCACATACTTTGATCTATCTTTCAAGTCTTGTTAATCTTGTATTTATAATATGAATTTTTTTTTTTAATTGTGTGTGAGATAAGGACTGTTCCATTAGTGTTCTTTGGTAGACAATCCTGTGCACACGACGGCTGCCAAAGAATTCTAAGTAACTGTTTGTATATCTTCTTTCATTCAAAGATAAAGCATTCTACATCCTGGTGTTAGGCTTGATAGTCCCAAATATTCCTTTAACTTTATACATACACAAGTAAACTATACTACATAACAACGAAATGGAACATACTGTTTTGCATCATATGAATTGTGCCAGTGCACTGTGTAGAGCCTGTGGCAAGAGAGCATTAACTTCCAAAACAACACGTTCAATTCAGAAAGCACTGAACTGTTCTAATTACGTTAATGATCTGTTCTTTGTGTTTGGAATTAACGTATCAGATGATAAACCCACACAGCATTCGACTATATTTTGTAAGAAGTGTTACTTACGAATACAAAACTCAAAAAGGAGGCATAATGAGAAGTGTCTTGAAACAGCCAAGTTACTATCGGAAAACAGTCAGCACATCTGGAAAGACTATGACCATAATTTAACTATAAGTGAATGCCAACTGTGCAATTATGTTGCAAAGACATCTTTTGGTGTTTTAAAAACAAAAAGCTGCTCTATCCCCTGTGATGTTCTTTCTGACCCCTCCATGTCTAGTCAGTCATTTAGCTGTAGTCAGTCAGTTAGTTGTAGTTAGTCAATTAGCTGTAGTCAGTCAGTTAGTTGTAGTCAGTTAGCTGTAGTCAGTCAGTTAGCTGTAGTCAGGATAGCTCTGTACAGTAGGAGGTTGATGTGCCTGCCCACATTAGTGATGATATTGTTCAACTGGAGGTTGATGTGTCAGCTCACATTAAAGGCGATACCATTATTCATTTGGAGGTGGATAACACTACTCACCCTAGTATGCCAGTTTTTGTTGCCACATCTACACCTACCAAGTCAGTTATACATACGACAAGTACATCCACCTCGCCTGTCTTCAAAAGCGACATCACAGTACAACAGTTACTTGCTAAGCCACCTTCACAACCACTAACACAAAAGGAAGAACCCCTATTCACATCCATTGTTAGAAAAAAACTAGAAACAGCAAAAAAATAATATCATAAAATGCAAATCCAGAGGACAGCCTATTGTACTACAAAAACTAATTAAACATAGAAGAGAAACATCAGTCACCAGAACGCCAACAAAACGTAAGCGATCTCAATTTCTCCACATTGTTAGGAAACATATTGTTGAAACATCAACTGACTCACTAGACCTGCAGCAGGCACGTGAGAGGAGAATTTATACATTCCACTATTTCCAAAATTGAAAGACGCGCCAGCGGTATTAAAAATATAACTTCACAATTAAAATTTATAATGGAAATTCATTTGTTACAAATTTCTCCATCTGTGAATGTACAGATTCCTCTTATTAAAAAAAGGAAGTGTGAATGATAATTGAGCGAAATTTTGGGGCTAGAGCAAATTATGGCAGTTGGTGCGTGAGAGTGACAGAATTAACAGAGTGTGGAAATCATTTAATAGATATATTTATTAAATACACCTATTTATCTATTAAAATGAACATTTCGTTTTACTCATGACCATACTCGTTTTTACTTGACCATCGTAATGTATGATTGAGAGATAATTGTTAGCTCTCATGTTTTGGGGACAATTTGGTGTGTTATTTTAAGGTAATAAATGTGGACTTACAATTTAATGTTTCAATAATTAATGTTTGACGCATGAAACCAAAACAAAACTTTGATATCCATTTTCTGCAGGTTTTCTACTTTTGATTTCTGTAATTTGTTATGCATGTTGATTGTGACCGTTTTAGTCTAAATTGCATTAGAAACAAACCATAACAAAATATTTAAAAAAAAACGTAAATTTTACACTATTTCAGACTATTATATCTTCTGTTCTAATTGTGATAAACTGTTTCTTCTTGTTCTAAAATTTACTCTAACATTTCTAGTCTAGCTTTACGCAAAATTAAAGCCGGTATTTATAATAATAAAGTAGCCTAAAAACATTAATTAAGCCCTATCAAAAGATCCGCCACCTTTTTTTCCAGTTAGGAAGTTACCACGTGACCTCTGTCACGATAGCTATAAATAGCGTGGTCAGGGGAAAAGGGGAAACAACTAAAAGATCGCTGGCAAACAGCCGTGTACAGTACATAGCCTCTGACAGCAAAAGCCCAGCTTCTGGCCTTCTCGTGGCGGGACCTTCGACTACATACAGGAGAATGGGCAGCGTTGCCACTCAAGTTCTAGAGATAAACCCAGATGCTCTTCTAAAAAAAACCAAGAAATACCCAGATTATTTTATGCCTGATATACGGGATAGACGATGCTTACATAATCTTTTATGTGCATCGTTAGCACAAATAATCTGTATGCTACCAATTTGTATGTATTTCTTCATTTTTTTTTTTTATTACCAAAAATTCACAATTAAATAAAAATGATTTTAATAACACCCCAATATATGAACTCTTGAAAATGAGATATTTTAACAGTAATATACTTACATTAGTTACATTAACAAAATGTTCCTCAAATTAAATATAAAATGTTAGTTGTAACTTGTTACTGTTGAAAAATGTCACTTGTCAGAGACTCTGCATCCATGTCGACAACTTCTTCTTCGTCAAGATCATATGCATGAATTGACAACGTGGAATCTTGATTGTGAAGTTCCAAAATCTTTGCATATCTCTGCCGACAACGTCCTTCACGCACATCTTCAACCACGCTTTTACTAGGATTAAACTTATGACAAACTCCGTCTTTGGCAACTGCTTGCTTGGCTAGTATTCGATTGGAAACTGTTTCACACAAAAGCTTGTTGGTTTGTTTAGTTTTAACTAAGTTAACCTTCGAAAACACTCTTTCGACGCATGCTGAGGAGTGAGGTAGTGCCATAAGCGTGCACATGAGGTCAGCCAAAACATCAAATTTCTTCTGGTTATTAGCATCTGTTACTTGTTGCAGTCCCAGCCAGAATGCGGGCGGATCCTCATCCACTAGATGTCAAAGATCTTTTCGGTACGATGCCAGTTCTCGCCATTGATCAGACAGATGATCAAGACTCTCTTCTGAAACAACTGCTGGGAACTGCGCTGCTAATGGAATGACAGAAGGTTTGTTGATATCAAGAGCTTGCTTTGGATCCAACAGCTGCATTTGCGCCAGAACACTGTTTTGTTCAAGTGGGAACCTGCGTCGTATTTGAGTACAAAGTTCAATCAGGTATGCCAATGCATCCTTGCGAAACTGGACTTCTTTATCTCGTAACGGTTGTCGCATTAACTGCGCTTCACATCGTCCACCCAGCTCAGTGTAATTCAGTTTCTTGTGCACCTGTACATCCGAAGGATCAATGTCGGCAAGAGTGCGATGCTCATGCTGCAATACTTCCTGCCTAATAAACATACTGAGAAGAAAACGATACTCTCTTGTTACACTCGTGTACACTTTGTGAAGACGGAAGTTCTCGGACTGGAATTCCATGTTCATGACGTTAACTTTACCCAGTATGTAGCCAACAAATATAAAGAAGCATGTGCTTCGTGCCAACAGTGTTCATCGTCTGCAGGATTTGCCCCGCACCGTCGACGTTGTCCACTGAAGCTTCGGATTGGAAATACAAGTGCAGAGCATCCCATTGCTCAAGGATCCTCTCAATGACTGCTTCACGGGACAGCCAGCGTGTTTCACACAGCTTCAAAAATTTATGTTTCTGGGCCTGAACTACATCTTGTATTAACTGGAACTGGAGATTTCTTTTACTACTACGCGAAAAATTGAAGCAGACATTCTTTATGAAAATTTGTAGCCAAGACGGTAGGTGGTTGCTGGCAGCATTTGCACAAAGTGCAAATGAGTGACAAACACAGCCGAGAACAAAGACATGTGGAGTCTCTTTCTCCAGATGTGCCTGTAAACCACTTGCAGTCCCCATCATAGTGGCACAGTTGTCTGCAGCAAAACCAATGACGTTACTAAGCGGCATTTCATGCGTGCTCAACAATTTCTTAACAGCTGTAAACATGCCAAGACCAGTCCCATCCTCCACCTCAATGAGGTCTAACAGTGAATCAACTATTTTTTTTGTTTTTGTGTCACAGAATCGCACAACGACTGCCAACATCTGGTTCGTAGAAATATCAGTACCCTCATCAACGATTATAGAAAATTTCTGATTTCTGCAAATGTTTATAACTTCAAGCTGCTCAAAATGAGCAATACCGTACTGCATCACATAGGCAGCCTTGGTGCGCTTCAGTGACATTTTTTGAGCAATTGTGATGTCTGGAAATATATCTGCTTGCAACATTCAATCAAATGATCAGCTTGCGAAAACGGAGTATTATGTTCTGCCATAAAAGCCGACAACACTATCTCCGCTTTAGCAATTTTGTCTTGGAGACAGGGCTCTTTTGGTTTGATGAAAAACTTGTTAATGTTCAGAGTTTTGCTTTTGGCTTCGAAGTTTTTCATGTGCTTCTGTGTGCTTTTATGTGTCAATAAAGCTGTTTTGTTGGCATTAGTTAATGTACAGGAACAGACCGTACAAATCGCAGCATAGCGATTACCAGAGTCCGGCTTTATCCAATCCTTCAGTTCGCTGTCTGTTAGCCATTCCGCACAAAAAGCCTGATGATTCAATGGCTTCACTTTTTTACGCGGTGGCGTGTGTGTCGTCATGCTGCTACAACTACCAAGCGTACCTTCATCATCGCTCATTGTATAATCGTATAATAACAAAACAAAAAAACCAAAATGCTGTTTATCTGCTTAAGTCTAAAATGTAAAAAGAAGACTTTATAACACATCGCAAAAATGACCGAGTATTGCAGATGACAGCCATTAACAGAATAATAGGAAATAGATAGCTGATGTAAACGAGTAAAAAAACAACGTCATTGATGTGGTTAAAAACAAGAATTAAATTTAAGTGGAATAAAAAATATATAGCACATAATGTTTTACATTTAATTATAATATACATATAATGTATAATGCTCATTGTAAATGCCAATTGTCAAATATACCCAGATTAATGCAGATTTTGAAAAAAATTACCCAGATACCCAGACGGAAGCCCAAAAACCCAGATCTAGTAAGAAATACCCAGCTGTGGCATCACTGAGAATGGGCGAGTCTATTGCGCCCTCAAACCAAAAAAGCTCCCGGTAGAGGAAGCTTGTAAGCCGTGGATTGCAACTCATCTAGGAGAAAGGAAGACTATGATTTCAAATCACGTGCTGTCAGGTAGGATCGGGACAGCCAATGGTTAAGGAAAGCAAACCCTAATAAAACTGCTTGCTGAAATCAGATGTGAACCGAAAGGCGCAAATGTCGCAGCACAGCTATAAACTACGAAACAGTGTATTTTTCGCTCAAAATAAAAATCGCACATCTTCTTCTTCTTCTTGCGATCGCATCTTTGATGATTACACCGTCAGACGAGTTCTCATGATGAATTCGACTGTTGTTTGAAGTTCCTCTTTAACTCCATATAGCTTTGAGTTTAGTGTTGAGTCATTCGGCCAGTATATCTTTCTTAACTGGTCATACAGAGGACAGTCCTGTAGAACATGCTCAGCAGTTTGTTTATTTAATCCACATGTGCACAGTGGTGAAGCAGACAATCGTAGCTTGTGCATGTGTTTATTCAGTTTGTTATGCCCTGTCCTGAGTCGAAAAATAGTTATCTGTCCCTGCCGGTCGAGAGTGTGATAGTCGTCTTTGGGTTGATTCTGTTCTCTTCTGATAGTCTGGATAGCTCTCTTTTTCTCAAAGTATGTGACTTCATTATCTTCTTGTTCACATTCTCCTCCCTTTTTTGCAAGTTTATCTGCCTTTTCATTTCCGGGTACACCACAATGAGATGGTACCCACTGAAGTATGGTTCTCTTTTTGGCAGCTACCTTGTTTAGTTCATTTCTCAGATGCGGGAGTTTACCACCCTTGAGAGCTTGCAGGACAGACAGTGCATCTGTGAGGATGACTACCTGGTGGCAGTCAGAGTTGGTGTTATAAATCATATTTGCAGCTTGCTCTAGAGCTTGAACCTCGGCTGTATAGTTGGAACAGAATTTACCAGTGGGAATGTGCCTAGTCTCATAGTGGTTGTCAGGATATGAGATAAAGATACCGGCACCTCCATTCCTAACAGCATTTGTTGCTGATCCATCTGTATAGGCATGTATCCATGATTGATCGGGATAGCTTTCTTGGATCATACTCATGTAGCAGTTCGTTTTTGCAGATCATTATACTCACATCCACTTGTGAGACCACTGACTGATGTATTAATTTGGAGGGCACTGCTGGCCTGCTCCCATGGTACAGGGTATAGGGTGGGCTTCAGTGGTGTTGTCTTCATGGATAGGTCTTCTTGATGCTGTCTTAAAAGTCTTTTCCCCCGATGCACAAAGCTGCTACGCTTTAGACGTCCCAATGCCAGATCATCTAGTCTTGCCTTCATTGGGTGCATTGGCATACTGTTGTACTTTTCCATCTGGATCATGGTTTTTGTGTCTCTTCTATGGGACAATGTCTGTAATCCAGCAACCTTCTGCATCTCTGTTATTGGTGTAGTTTTCATGGCTCCTGTAATGAGCCTGAGAGCTTGATTTTGCACCCTGTCCAAAGACTGCAGATGTGAGTTAGCAGCTGATGACCATGCTGCTGAGCTAAACTCTAAGTGTGGTCTTATTACTCCATTATAAATCTTCTTTAGATTTCGTTCATTTGCTCCCCAGTTGGTACCTGCTAATTTTCTGAGTATGCCTAGTCGTCTTCGGCCTTTCCTTCTGCGTTTTCAATATGCTTATTCCATGTAAGCCTTTGGTCAAATGTCACCCCAAGATAGGTGGGGTAGCTTTCTTCCTTGATCACGGTTGTCCCTAGGTGTATGTTAGCTGATTTGTCCTTGGGGGCGAGGGAGAACAGCGTTGTGGAGGTTTTGTCTGTGTTTATTGTGATAAGCCATTTCTCTGCCCATGACACTAGCATGTCTGCTGCCCGCTGCATTCTATAATTTGCTGTGGTGACATTTTCATCAGCGCACCAGAGTACTAGGTCATACTGCATATAAGGGCAGCTTTAACTCCTGCAGGGAGATCTTTCTGGTTATTAGAAACCAGGTCATTGATGTAAACAAGGAAGAGTGTTGGGGAAATTACTCCTCCTTGAGGTACCCCCTGATGGAGCAACACTTTTCTGCTCTGCAGACCGTCAAGAGTGACTCTAGTTCTCCTGTTATGACAATGTATGATGGATCCATTTCATCATGTTGCCTTGGATTCCACTTCTCCTAAGTTTTGCAATGAGGCCATCTTTCCACACCTTGTCAAAGGCCTGCTTGAAGTCGACCCAGATCGTTAGGACCTTTTTCTTCTCCTGGAAGGCATCTTCTATTGGTTGAGACAAGTAAGTAACTTGGTCTTCTATACTGTAGCATTCTCTAAATCCAGCTTGTTCCGGCACCAGGATCTGCTCAGACTCTAAATACCATTTCAATCTGTGGTTGACTAGTCGCTTCATAGTCTTCCCAAC
This sequence comes from Oreohelix idahoensis, assembly GCA_024509875.1. NCBI lineage: Eukaryota > Metazoa > Mollusca > Gastropoda > Stylommatophora > Oreohelicidae > Oreohelix > Oreohelix idahoensis. Next base: position 56,527 of record JAMPIV010019058.1, read on the forward strand.
ACAGCTTGTGAGACTGATTGGCCGGTAACTTGCAGCCTCGGTCTTACATTTCCCTTTCTTTAGTATGGGTATTGTGATGGCTTCTCTCCATACTTGGGGTACCGTTCCTTTCAACCAGCTGTGGTTGAATATCTCAAGCAGTTTTGTCTTTGCTGCTGAGCTCAGATTTACTAGCATTTCGTTGCTGATTTTGTCTGGGCCGGGTGACTTTTGAAACTTAAGCTTGGAAATAGCCTTCTGTAGTTCTCCTAGTGTGATGGGTTCCCTCATTGGGGCAGGAGTATCTGTCTGTCCCATGGTTGCCAGTATTTCTTTTCTTATCTCTCTCTGATGCTCTATGTTAATGGGTAAGTTGCTTTCTGAACTGTATCTTCTAGCAAACAAGTCTGCAGCTTGTTTTCCTCTGAAAAGTTTGCCACCTTCATCCAATGTGATAGTCTGCCTAGGTGAGGAACGCTCTTCATTTAGAGACTTGACTAATCTCCAAAGTTTCCTGCCGTCTTTCTCAAGGTTCAGCGATGCCGTTTTAGTTCTCCAGCTTTTCCGTTTTTCTTCTAGCTTTGTTCTCTGAAACTCTGCTACAGCCTTTTTCCATTTGTTGTGAGTTTCAAGTGAAGGCTGAGACTCTGCGTCCTTTCTAGCCCTGTCCATGGCTTCCTGACGTTCTTGGAGTGTGCTGGACCAGTATGGTATGTAGTTACGCCGGCATCCTTTGGGAATGGTTTCTTTTGCAGCTTGTAGTATGCATCTGTTGAAGTCTTTTACCACTTCATTAATGTCTGTTCTGTACCTTGAGGGTAGACAGCAGCGTGTTCACCTGATGCCTGAATAAACCCCAGTTGGCTTTTTTGTAGTTCCATCTTGTAATGGCTGGGCCTGTACTGAGAGTTGCACTCTGGACAGTAAGAAAGATTGGGCGATGGTCGCTTCCCCCTAGTTGGTCTCCTACTTCTCTACTAATAGATCCAGCTATATCTGGTGTGGAGAAGGCAAGATCTGGTGTTGAAGTTGTGTGCCATCCTCTGGAGTAGAAGGTAGGAGTATCTGTGGCATTATTGACTAGGATTAGGGAGTGATCATCTTGCCAAGTTTCAACCTCTTCACCTCTTGATCCAGATGGTTATAGCCCCAGCTCTGGGAGTGGCTATTAAAGTCTCCAACTGCTATAAAGTTGGTGGCTGGTACCTGTATAGAGCTGAGACTCAGGGGTTTGTTGTTCGGACAGTAATAGTTCTGGAGTTCTATTTCCATCTTGTCTACCTTTATCTCAACAGCTGATATTCTGCTCCATCCATGAAGGTTTTCCTTTCGTGTGCAGGAATGTTATTCCTTACAAGAGTAAGTACTCCTCCTTTTCGTCTATCTTTTCTGTCGGATCTGAAGCATTGATATCCCCTTATTTTAAAGGTTTGATCTGCTTTCAGTGAGTCTCTTGGATACAGCAAACACTGACTTGCTTCTCATACAAGATGTTTTCCAGCTCTGTCTTTTTGCTGTATCCAGCCTGCTTGCTGTTCACTCCCTCTGCATTCCAGTGCATCATGACAAGTGGCACTCTGGGTTTCTCTTTTTCTGTTTTGTTTTGGTCAGTAGTTCTCCTCCGCCGTCTGCTGACTCCGCAAGACGGTCTAGAGGGTCCTCCAGTAGCTGAGGGTGGGCTCTGTCGAGGCTCAGAGCCCGGCACTGCACCTGCCTGGTGGAGCTCCACAGGGCGAGCACCAGTACGAGATTTATTTGGCGGTGTACTCTCCATAGAAAAAAAAAAGCGAGTTGCGTGATACTGTGGTTTCCGGTGCGCCTTCTGGCCCAGTATCTATGACTTTAGCACCTGTTCAACGGGAGAGTGGGCTCATCCCTAATCTGTTTATGTTCCCAGTAGTAGACTATTCGCAAGCAGCCTGGGGGTGTCACTGCTCTGCGCGGACCTTGTTTACCGAGGCGGCGTCCGAGCTCGTATGGTGAAAATATGGTTGCATTATCTTCAAAATAGCTCTGTCTTTCCTGCCATCCTGCAACTTTGAGTTAGGGAGTTCTGAGCTCCAGTCTCTTTCCCAGGCATTTTATCCTGGCCCGGCACGCATACAGAGGACCCCACTTCTGGTTCTAAGTTAGCAGTTGGGGACAGGTGGGGTAGCACACTGTGCATTCCCCGTCATCCAGGGGGCTCTCCAACTATGCAGAGCTTGCACAATGCTGTGCTCTGGTTCTGGGCTCACCCAAGGAATCCTCACGTCCTGCACAGAGCCACTTCCAGATACCCACCACCTGCCAACCCCCCATTGTAGAAATCTCCTGCATGCGGCCATCCAGTCAAGAGCCAGTATTAAGTCTGGTGCCCAAGTGATTCCCCCCCAAGCTCAGTGTGCAATTCTGGGTTCTCATCATGCTGCAACACAGGGGGGATTGTGATGCTCAGCCATCTCTCTCAACTCTGCACCGATAAATGACATCGGGGACTTAACTGTGTCTCAGTACTGGGAGGCCCCGTTTCCGGGTACACCACACACAGCCAGTTGAGGCAACGGTCGCCGTGGGCGTAAAATCGCACATAATATACTAAGAATATTAACAGTGAATGTGGCAACAACCAAATGCATTTGGAGATAAAAGGGAGAAAACTGAGATGAATAGGATCCACTTTAAAAACATCAACCAAACAGAGGGGTGTTGACAAAATTGCGACGTGACACAAAAAATTCGAGTGGTTCTCATCTTTCATAAATGATGTCGCAAAACAATTGTTTGTATTTTTTTAAACCCCAATCCTCATAGTCTACTTTTATTCGCAATAATGACCACCTTACCAGTGGACGACTTATATTAATATTATAATCCCAGCTGAAATATCAGATAATTGTTATACTCTTTAACTGGTTTAAATTGTTTTTAATTCCACATTCCTGTTTATTTTTAATTTAATGCTACACGCACCTTAAATAAAATGCAGACTAAGTAAACTCATCATCATCATGTGACGTATTCTTTCCAGAACGTTGTCTCCATTACAGCTGCTCTGAACGCATCACGATTCTGGGCAAGTCGACCTGCATCAGCCAAAGACAAGTTCAGACTCACTGTGATGTCCTGGGTCCACCGTCGTCTAGGTCGACCCCTTCCCCTTTTTCCAGGGACCATGCCTTCCATCACTGTTTTTTCCAGACTATTATGTCTTTTTATATGACCGAAAAATTTCAGCTTCCTTATTGCGATGGTATTTAGGAGCCAATGTTCCTGTACATTTAGTGAGTGCAGTACTTCTCTGTTGGTCTTTTTTTCTGTCCAGGGTATTCTCAACATCCTTCTGTAGCATTTCATTTCGAATGAAACTAAGTAAACTACTGTTGATAAAATTCGATTATAAAAAAAACAATTACAAGTTATAACCACCTCAACAACAGTTCAATGAGATCAAAGACGCACGATTAGCAAGCTGACAATGAGAATTGGGGTTTGTGGAAAGGTTTACATTTAAAAGTATTTTTTTTTGGGGGTGGGAGGGATGTAAAAGCATTCATCTGGATAGGGCAAGGGTTGGGCGCTGCCGCGTGAGGGACGCGGCACATGAAAGAGAACATATGTGTAGTAGTATGATTAATTAACCAACGGGCTGATCACCCGTTTGCCAGTCACTTCGATTACGGAAACAACAGCAAATGGATTGATTTGACGTTGCCCTAAAGACGCCAATAGGCGTGATGGGAAACAATGGCAAAGAAAACCTATCTGCTGTTGCCCTAAGACGCCACTAGGCGTAATGGCCACTGACTGCTTTGACGGTCGGTGGCTAAGGACGGAAGAAGAAGAAGAAGATGATTAATTAAACACTATTTTGCTTGTGACGCCACAAATCTCTTCCTTCCTAATTATATTTATATATTTAGGAAGGAAGAGATTTGTGGCGTCACAAAAAACGGAGTCTGGGTTTTACTTGCGACGAAATGTGACAAGTGGGAAGTGGGGGGGTTAAAATGGCAAACATTGCGTGGTCAAATGTAGGCGACCTCAAAGACTGCCTCGTAATGCTATTAGCTAGTTTCTTCTATGTGTGTCGTATAAAACACCAACTTTTTTTCCCCCGAAATCCGTTTCCACTGATATTTGCCTGGTGATATCAAGAAATGAGGTATCTGAGGAAGGTGGTTGAAGTAACAAGAAGAGACATGGTACGCAACCAGACGATACGTCAAGGCCTTAAATCCTACCCCCTGCAGACCCAAGTAGAACAGTCCCAATTAAGATGGTTTGGCCATGTCTGCAGAATGGGAGAAGATCGGCTACCACGACAAGCATGGGAAACAAAGAGCCAAGGATCCAGACCCCGAAGACGACCCAGAGTCCGCTGGGAGGACAACATTAGACAATCTTTGAAGGATCGAGGACTAGAATGGAACCAGGCCAGGAGGAAGACAGCCGATAGGATAGTCTGGCGCTCTCTCTTCCAAACCTCTACACCTCACGGTAGAAGGGGAATGACTAAGTAAGTAAGATATCAAGAATAAATTCATCATCATCATCTCAGCCCGTAACCCGTCATGGGTCGTAGGGGTGCCATGGTGGAAGCATCAGCAGACAGGGTCCTCCACTGCTCTCTATCCTCAGCAATGCGTACAAGTGTGGAAAAACCGTGTCCTGCCCATTCTTTGATGTTATCAGCCCAGGACTTTCTCTGCCTTCCTCTTCTCCGTTTACCTTCGACTGTTCCCTGAAGGATCGTTTTCGAAAGGGAGTCATGACGAGTTACATGCCCAAACCAGGCAAGCTTTCGACGTTTCACTATTGACAAAAGTGGTTCTTGGTGGCCTGCATAGGTGTTTATCTTCTCTCTAATATAGACATTTGTTTTGTGCTCTATATAGTAAATGCGCAAAATTCCTCTATAACATTTATGCTCGAAAGCCTGAATCCTTCGCTCCGTATCTGCAGTGAGTGTCTAGCCCTCACACCCATACAAGAGAATAGATAATACAAGTGATTTGTATAATTTGATCTTCACAGGAAAACTGATGTTACTTTTCCAGATCACATTCAACCTTGTCATGGCAGCTGAGGCCATCTCAAGTCTTGTCTTGATTTCTTTACTTGATCTTCCATCACTACATATAGAATAAATTAGTAGTGATAAAATCAGCGAAATACTCGTCTACCGATTACTCTTCTCTTACCGGACGGAAGTTGGATTATTGCAAATATGGCAGCCTCCATGAAAGATGCAGTTAGCAGTTACTTTAGTGGAAAGCCTGATGATGCTTCCAAACAAATAGCAGCAGGTTTGCAAAAATAGTTACAGCTTAGTTTATTTCATGCATTGCAAGTGTTGAATAATAATTTTAAATAAAACCTGATTCATAACTGAGTAGTGACAGTACAGTAGCCTACCAAATGTTAAGTGTCAGTCATATTTGATGGCTCTGAAACATGGATGACAACATTCATAAATGGGTGCTTGCGTAGAATAGAATGACTGAAATGGTATGACAGAGCCACCAATGTGGAACTGATGACAAGAACCAGACAAGTGCCAGTGGAACAAGAGAAGAGAAGACGCTGGCCAATGGATAGGACACACATTGAGGAAACTTGTTAATAGCGGTACAAGGCAGTCCTTGTTTAGGAATCACCAGCGTAAGAGAGGCAGAATTAGACCAAAAAACACACGGAGAAGAGAACTGGAGACAGAAGTGAAAATGATGAGGAAAACATGGAAAGAACTTGAGCTGATGGCACGTGACAGGAGGACTTCATGTGTTTTGTTGAAGGCCTATGCTCATTGGAGAGCTGAAGGGTATTGATAACAGTACAGTACAGTGAAGCTACATCTACTGAAGCAACAGGCAGAGTTGAATCGTACTTACTGTCAGCTAGCCAGATTGTCACCGAACTCACGATTGATAAGTTGCTGATTGCTGCTGACAATGTTTTGATCTTATTTACAAGGAATAGCACTAACCCTGTTTCAAACTTTGTCAGACAAATATTGAGGCCATACGTTAAGTTAAATACAACAAGAAAAAACTATCATCCTATCCTCAAACTCTGCAAAGTCATATAAAGCCATCCCAGATCTGCTTTACTTCAACCAGACTCATACTCTTCTTACACCTTGAACAGTCATAATGATCTGTAATGAAACCCTCACTGTTTCATTCACTGTAGGCCTAAGTAACACAGCTTGCAGATTGATAGCCATTTGGGAGGCACTGTCAAACACTTCCAGGTCTGTCTACTATTCTATGACTCAGCCTTCAAAAAATAAGTTATAGGCCTACACACCCTTAACTAAGGATGAGGTAATACTAATAAGCCGTAAGTTGGTAATTTATTTTATTTATTCTTCTTAAATGTACAGCCACTGTGTTTGTACCACAATATTATTCTTTAAAGAGCTCTACACAGGGTTAAGGTTAACAATAATAGCAATATTTTTAACCACCGCAAGCAACTATCAATTGCAGATTTGGCAATAAGATGGCGAGCCGACAGTAAAGTGTGATTCAACCACAGGTAGTAACTTTATAAACTATTGTAGCAGTGTATTGTAGAAGTTACAGAATGGTAACATTTTAAAAATTGTTTCTCAGCACTTAAAGTACAACAGCTGAATAGCTCTTGGAAAATGCTATTTAATGGCAATTTTTTCTAAGTGAACTACTTTGACATAAAATTCTGCAAAAGGAATATATGAAGAAAATGTACATGTACTTACTTAGTAACTCCTATTCTACCTGAGGGTAGGATTAAACAAGAGATGTTCTTAATGTACCAGGAAATCCAGAAGATATACTATGTTAACAAATAGCATCTTTCATTTTTAGAAAAATATCAGCTAGAGCTTGTTTTCTTAAATATTTTTATTTACTTTGAATTAATTTTTACTTTATTCAAACCATCAGATTTACATGAAGGTAAAGAAATTATAAATTTTTGCTACCTCTTTTTCAGAAAAATTTTGTTGTTTGATTTGGTGAATCCTAGTAATATTGATGCATCTAGTTTTAAGAACTGGATTTTACATTTCAGAAATAAACAAGAATAATGAAAAGTTCGTTGAACTTATTGAAAACCTTGGGTGAGTGTAAACATGTACATAATTAGTTTATTTCCCACACTCCGCTTCTGCCTTCTGTCCTGTCTCTTTGTTTCACATTCCCTTAACAGTTTCGCTCCTCTCATTCACACAATCTTTCTATCTTTGTCTTTACTCCATGTCACATTTCTGAACTCTGTATTTTCTTTCCTTGCTCTTTCTTTTCTCACCTCTACCCCTTGGTTTCTCTTTCCTCTGACTTTCTGTGTATTTTTAAATTGTTTCTAGAACTTAGCCAATCATCTTCAATGCTCTCCTTATGGAGTCATCATTAGCTGGGTCCCCTTGCAGAAAGCCTGCACCAAACATTTACATGCTCTTGTAGCAATTTGTTTACATGATGAGCTTGCTAGCCTCATACACAACCTCATATTAGTTGCCTTGTATGAGATGCCAGAGGGCTCAGTAGTCCTAATCTGTCTTTGTCTATTCAGAAGCCCCCCAGAACTACATAGGGTAACTTAGCAAATGTCACCATGAAAAGACTGTTTAACCGTTTTTAATACTTTCTTCGTGTTCAGAGGATAGAGCTATCCTGTGTTCTGTTCCTCTTTTCGTGTTCTCTTCCTTCCTGTTTTGCACAATCCCAAGATGTCAGTTTTATAATTTCTGATTTGGTCCTAGTGCTGTTTGTTAATTATGTTTTTGCCTTTTTCCATGCCATGGTATTAAACGGTTCAGAGTATCTTCTCTTTTGTCATCCTCTTTCTCTTTGTCTATCGGCTTTTTTCATTGTCACATTGTATTCAAACTTTTCACATAAAATGCCAAAAAAAAAAAATTGGACTGCTTCTTGCTGATGTGTGTGAAAAATACTTCCTTCTCTCTCAAGATGTTCTCATTGGTTTTTCTAAGCAGAGCATGATATTCTTAATATTCTTCTGTAAAACTACATCTCTGTTTATCTTCTTGTTTGTTTATGTACTTCCAAATGACAGAATTGTATAATGTAACTCTTAAGAACTCCTTTTTTTTAAGAACAAATAAGAATAATTTGTTGCATTTGACACTTTTCATTTTTGAAATTTATTTTTGGCTTTGGCTGTTCTGTTTATTGTTTCTGAAGTGTGTCTTCCATCTGACTTTTTTAAGGTGCCCAAGTATTTAAACCTATATTTTTGCTTCATACGTGTTCCATTTACTTTGATGCTGTATTTTGGGGTATTCTGTCTTCTTGTTATTGTGCACAGAGTTTTGATGTAATGGGATGATGAAAAGATAGAAGTTAAACTTAATTGGTGTAAAAGACTGTTGCATATTTTCAGGGAACACTTAACCAGCAGTGACACTGTTACAAGGGGAAGAGCGACTCAGCTGCTTGGAGATGTGTTACAGCTGTTACCTGTGTCTTTCCTTACCGTAAAGCAAAGTAAGACTTCTTTAACCTGTCCTTCTTGGTTACAGAGCTTCATGAATTTAATACGTACAACATCTGTGTTATGGCTCTATATTTAAATAACACAACTTGTGTTCATATATAAGAACCTTTAAGAATGAACTCCTTCTGCAACTTGCCAGTTAGCATATATTAATTTCAACATAGGGGTTACTTTCACAATTGCCCCCTGCTGGTGGAAAAGTGGATTTTAAAACTGCAACCAAGGTGAAGTGGGTTCAATTTTCTACTCAAGACAACAGGAGGCTGACACTTGGGAGTCGTGGGCCAGCCCCCCTCAGAGTGTAAAGGAGAGTAAGGGCCCAAAAACCTTGACTGATGGGGGGCCCTTTCTGATGATCAGATTGCCTCATGTTTTATCGCTCTGTATAGTTTCCTATCATAATTTTTTAATGATTTTTTTTTTCAACTTAATGTTAGAAATAAATGCTCAGTTACCTCCATCCTCACTAATAACTAAATGAGTTTGTTTTGAATTTGATTACAGTTGAGGTTGTCGTTGCATTTTTGTTGTCCAAGCTGTCTGACCATCATTCTATACAGCCCCATGCTCTACATTCACTTGCTGTGTTGGTGAGTACACTTTATACACAGACCTTAATATTTAAAAAGCAGAATGTTGAAGTAACAGTTGTAACACAAAGTATGTGCCCAATCTGGACACATATGGCTAATGCTAATAAGAAACAGCCCAGACTTTGCCAATACCTGTATGGTAATTGATTTGACTGAATGAAGGTAATTTATCTTCTCCCCTCTTTCAAGATAATCTCTGTTCTCTCATCCTTTTCTTCTCTCTCTCTCTGCTCTTCCTTCTCCCAAACACATTTTACTTTGCATATTGACCCCCGGGAAAAAATACACAATGATACAAAATAAGAAAATACAATAAACCCTTGATATATTGGATGAATAGTGGCAATTATGTATCCGTTATTACCTGTTAATTCTTCTGAATGGTTTGGAAATGGAATGAAAGTAAGCAACTTATTCACACACATTATTTTAAAACTGTTACCTTTTGGGGCTGATATTTTGAATAAGTAGAACTAATAAGCTCTTTGACTTGTTTGAAGAATGATTCAGCATTATTTGAATCCAATTTTCTTGAAGCGCTTCCTAATAGTGATTTGTCTAAATTAGTGGAAGGAATCATAATAGGCCTGCAAATTGGTTGCCGTGCTGGAACAGGAAGACTTGGCATAAGTTTGTTGAAGGCATGTGCTCCTTGGGGAGCTGAAGGATGATGATGATGCTAGCCAACCATCTTCAGTTATCTGTTAGTTTCAAGACTTTCACTTCAACTTTAAGGTAAGCTTAAACACTTTCAAGGTTTATAAATTATCTTAAGATGTCCTCCCCAGTTAATATCTACCATATATACTTGAGTATAAGTCGAGAAATTGTTTCCCTTTTTGGACCTAAAAAGCATACCCCCAACTTATATTTGAGTTTAAAAAAAAAAAAGATTTATGAAACCGATCAGTGTTCCGAAACAAATTCAGTACTAAATAATGAGATGTCATTGCTATTTAGCTATGACTTACAACAGTAATCAGACTTTCTGGGCAAAGGAATGAACTTTATTTTCAAAGGGTTGAGAAAATTGGCACGCAAGCCCGTCTGACATTCTGCCCTTCCTTTCTCTCATCTTTTATACTGAATTAATTTATTCTCACATGCATCTTTACGTATTAATAAGACAATTTCAAACTTTTTAAATGGGAAAGGGTTAAGCTGAAAGTGAAACAAATTTGCAGAAAGCCAAGGAATTTCCAATGCTGGAACTTGGAATAGACGAAAAACTCATTCAATTTATAATCGGGTCTTTTATTTTGGATGTTTTTAAGTCCTAAAGTTTAGGGGTTGACTTATAGTCAGATCAACTTATACTCTATATACGGTAGCTTTTTAATAAAACAAAAGTTATGCAAAGTACAGAAAGTAGTAATATCTTAATTCTAATTCTTTTCCAGACTAGACATTGCAGTCCTCTACCCAATGGTATACCTGAACAGATATGCCGTACAATTTTCAGAGAGGTTCAGAACCAGACAATGTCTCATTCAGACAGGAGATCAACTTATATAATATTACAAAATTTACTGGGATCTGCATTTAAAGGTACCATTTCATTAAAAAACATAATTAAGTACATTACACCTAAAATTCATTACTTGGCCAGAACATTCTTAACAATGCAAGAATTGTTCATCTTAAGCATAGTTGTTTCTAGTGTGATACTGATATTCATGAAGTGATGACCATGAAAAGAGGAAGGCCTCATAATTTGTTAAAGTTAGTCCAAAAGCATGCAGATATAAAGAAAATCAAAACGATATGGAGTGACAGTTCAAGTGCCATCCAGACAGAATGGCCTAGGCTAATTTGAATACCTATATATATAAAATGCCAGCTTTTTCTGTCAGAAGCCTTCGTAACGCTAAGGGATGCAACAAGTTATTTTGGTTGAAAGTTAGACATTAGTTGTATTGTTTCCCTTTTATTTTGGTTTTTTAATACTCTCCCGAAAATAGAAACACTTTCCAAAGAAGAATGCGCAAAGGACTGTGTGCATGTGCCACTAACATCTCTCTGTGAACGGCATGCATGTTCATACTTTGTACAGAATTATTTGGTTCCCTTATATCGTTGTATTTTTCATTTTTAAAAAAGTGCTTCAAAATATATTTATATTAAAGAGTGTAAAACTACATTATTAGTAAAATTTTATTACTATTCAAGAATGTTACAAAAATATTTATAGAATGTGTGATCCAGTATACACACATTGGGATCCTTGCTGGTGCTACCGAGTTCGTGAACTGTGGTGATGCACAGGTACCTTACTTACTAACAGGAGGAAGCAATTCACTTTCTTCTGGCGTGTTGCGAGAAGAAGAATGCTGTTATATATTGTGAGAGCAGGAACGGGGGAAGAAAAGGAGACTGGGCATGAAAGATAGAAGGCACTGAACAGTTTGATTATACTGTATGGCAAGAAGTCAGCAACACAACTGATAAACCGTACATGAACTGGAGACAGGAAGATGCGAAGATCCATGAAAGTTGTACGTCGTGTTGTCTCGATCAAGAAATCACAATAATGTAAAAGTCCAGATTAAAACAACAGAAAATCAAGATGCTCTTCTGTCATGTTCAGACTTTTAACATCAGATGTAAAACAAATATTTTGATTTTTTAAAATACTTTTGAATAAGTAAAATTGCGATTAGGTAGTGGTGCTTTTGAATTTAATTCCCTTCTTATGACGGACCTTTACACTAGTAGATTAAGAGGCATGAAGATGCAAGATATTTGCATTGGCTCAAATAAAGTTGTACAATTCTCCAGACCTAAAGGTCTTTTATGTTTGGACATGCACCCTAATATAACCAGCTAGGTTGAACGGGACGCGCCTCACCAATACAAGGCAAAATTTTATTTGAAAAAAAAAGAAAGAAACCTATCAGTGTTGAGTATTGTATCGCATAGTTAACCCTTTTCCGTGTTATTTAGTGTTCATGAGACACAAATGAGGTTCTGTATGAGGTCTGGCTCCCTCATCTTGTAAAGCATATAGCTACTACAAGAGCACATGAATGCTTTGATGCAGGTTTCCTGCAAGAGAGCGAAGGCAGACATGATGATGATGACTACAATTGTTGGAGAGCAGAATAATAAGAAGAAAGTAGAGACAGAAGTTGTGAGGGATGGTGACTGAGATTCAGAATAATTAGAAATTAAATAATATTTTACCATAAATTTTAGCATCCAAAGTGGGCTAAACTGTTACATTTTGTGTGTGAATTTCAGCCATAGAACAGATGGGAGGAGATTTTGTCATTGGATTCATTCAGCAAATGGATGCTGAGAAGGACCCTAGAAACCTGTTAATTTGCTTTAACTGTGCACATTTTATCTGCTCAAAGCTGCATTTAGGTGAGGGTTTATTTATTTTTTAATTAATTCATTTTTTTCTTCTTAATTTTATCGTGATGAACTCTAAAACAGTGATTTATTTTGTACGTGAAAAGCCTAATAAGAAATGTACAGAAGATAATAGGGAGATTTCATTCAATTGAGAAGTATAATTTTTCACTTAAATGTTAATAAAGTCCTGTTATATGGATCTGAAAATATGGAGGACAAACAAGAATGATAAACAAGAAGTTAGCATTCATAAATGCTGCTTTTGCAGAAAAGATGGATTCAAATTATATGACAAGATCACCATATGGATTTACTGGAAAGAACCAGACGTATGCCAGTGGAAGACTTGGAAGGGAGCCGAAAGACAAATAAGAAGAAATGAAAATGTTAGGGATATTGCTGTAACAATATCAGTATACATGTATTATATATTTTACAGTTTATCCACTGCCTAAAAACTGTTTTGGTATTTAATGAGGATGAAGTTCAGTCAGTCAGCTGCACTAGCATACACACACACATACAAAGTGCATAGAAGCAAAATATTAAAACTGTCATAAAGAAACTAGGATCGCTTTGGCTTCCACTCTTTTTTTTCCTTACTGGTCCCAATCATGGTCATGTCTGGTTGTTCATCTCTGCTTTCGGGACCCAAAGATGCAGCAATAGAGAATGCAGTCAGCGACCCATAGCTTGACAGCTTGCGTCGGGGTCAGCGACCCATAGCTTGACAGCTTGCGTCGGGGTCAGCGAACCAGAGCTGACCAAGACCCTACTCCACCTCCTCGTGGTGGTCCTGGAAACAGGCTGCATCACTGCAGTCTGGCTGAGAGAGTAGGGATCGAAGAGGGAAGGCAAACCCGGTCCCAAAAAATGCTGTGCTGAAGTCGGATGTGTCGGCCGAAAGGCGCAGATATCGCAGCTCTGGCGTAAACAGACACAACGCAACCAACGTCCTTTTCAGGATGAATGAGGAAGAAGAAGATCTCTACTTTCTGTCTTTAATATACAGCAATATTGATTGTTGTCTGGTTCTCTTCCATAGATCTGTGTTTGTTCATACATTTTCCCATCTGATAACAGAATGTAATGGAGGTATACCATATTCTTTGTGAGATGCCAAGTTTCCAAACCAAAGAGAGGACAGTTTTAAAACTTGTGTTGAACAATCTAATTTTGTTTTTCTGGACAAATCTGTTGTGTAGATGGATCCTACTTTTTGCAAATAATTGTATGTATCAATTTTCATTCTTTAGGACCCTTTGCTGAGGAAATGTTTGAAGTTCTTGGCTGCTACTTTCCCATTGATTTTGTTCCAGTAAGTGCTACATTTGTTTTAAAGTCACTAACACAACTGATGGTACTTTTTATGAACTGTATTGGTTATCCTTACGTATGATATATCATCACAAGTGGTAACCTGTCAGCATATTGAGATATTGATATAAGAAGAAAGGTTTTTCAAAACCTGTGACGTTGACAATTTTCAACCTGAATTATTTGCTGAAAACCTATGAATGTTTGAAAACAGTATATTTGAAAAGTGAAATTCTGAGAAAATAGAGCTTAAAGTTTATAGTCCTATCGAGCCCAAATGTTGTATGTCCACTTTTTCTAAAACACTGGAATGGACACTGAGCCAGAAAACTGAACACATTCTCATGGCAGAATCTCACATAGCATATCATGGTTGTCATGAACTCTGTGACAATATTCTAAATACAATAGCTAAATTAAATAATATTATAGTGCATAAGTCAAAAATAAGATAGAAAATAATATTTGAGTCCAGCGTCTTCTTCCCCACGCCAGCCGGTATGCGAGTTTTGATAAGCCTAATAGCCGAATGAAGGGTACTGTCTTTTCAAATTCGTCCTTGTGATTAAATGTAACACTTTTGCAAGTTCAAGACGACAGAGTAATAGAATAAAAGAAAAGGAGGGGAGGGAATGGAAAGACAGAACCTAGGGTATGCCGTCTCGCGTTGATTTCAAAAAGCCAACTCGAGCGACATAGCCTTGGGCGATTTTCAAATTACGATACAAAAACTAAAAAATGTTCGTCAATTTGGTCACGCAGACAGCCTTAGCTCTTATAAAAAATGACGTAATTCTAACGGACTACGGACGATTCTCGTTTTTAGTTTGAAAATAGTTGTAAGAAGAATTGAACAGGTGGCAGTTTCTAGATTTGAACGACTAACATAGAAAAAAAATATGGAATTATGAACCATAATACATAGGGCCATAAAAATTATATATTCGGATGCCTTATGATTTCCTGAGCAATAATATGGTGTCAGTTACGCACTAGTACAATAAATAACCAAGATATTGGCAAAAATACTATGTATTGTAAGACGGACTGACGAAAACAAAAATCATGCCTGCTTATTTTTTTCATAGCATGTTTTGAAAAAAGCTTTTGGGGAAATGAGGACTAAAAAGTACCTGTAATTTGATTGGCGGTAGTTTAAAGGAAGGCGCGATAGGATTGGTTGACCTAAAACTAAAAATATATTTGCAGTAGTAAACATAGTAGTTTGAGAGTTTGTTTTTTTAAAGTTTGATTCAAAATAAATGAGTTCATGGTCCCATTGGCCCATACATTATCGGAAACGTAGACTGCTCGTTGCCATTTTGAAAAAATTTTCTGATGAACAAGGAGCGATGAGAGCAGGCTGGTGCTTTTCAAACCTATAGAAAGCAGTCTGGACAAGGCAGATCTAAAGTGTGCCATAAATTGTTTGCCAGTCATCGTTCGCTTGTGTATATTTCATTGAAATTTGTGGTAAGATTGATTTTATTAACCTTTTATTTAAAATAAAGTTTGAATGTGGGATACTGCAATACGACTGTAAGTAAGTGGGTCCATGGCAGACTTAGGCAGAACCTAGAGATTGATCCATCATATGATAGACTATCAGAGAGGTGTAGTACTACAAGATTATATATGATTGTCATCAAGGAGCATAACACCTATCCTATGGTATGGAAAAAGATTACTGCTGGAATTGCAGAGGCGTTGTAACCATTAGGGGAGAGGAATGCTGGTATACATTGTCACCTAAAAATATAATGGTAAAATAGGTTGTCATAAAGAGCTGACCCTATTTGTTTGTTTGTACTGTGCCTGTAATTAATTGTGGAATATTATTGTATACTTGTTATAAAGAAGGACGCATAACCTTCTTATTTCAGGGTTTTTTGGTACTGACATTAACGTAGTACCAGGCTCGTGGAAACTGTTCGATTCCTGACACTGTTTGCATATTTCGGGCACATGCTGGATGCCATTGCCTTTCAAGAAGGGAAACAGATTGTCCAGCGAGCCTATGAACAGATCTACCGGTGTTATCCTTCGAAGATAAGTGCCTGTTCGGCACCAGGAAGCTCAACCTATAGTTTAAAATAAAGACTGAATATTAATAAAAAATTCCACCAGTGTCAAATGAAAAGAAAACAAACAATAGTGCGTGATGTTAACCAACAACCTACCATTATATACCAGTATTAACCTAAGTTAGAAAACTACATCTACACACTTATAATATAATAACATTTGTATTATGGACAGAAGATCCATGGTGTTATTTAATTGATGTAAATAATTCTTTTGATTTCACTTTTGATTGTCAGTCCTGATTCAAAACAAACTAGAACCAGGACAATAAATTGTAAAAATTTAACTTTTACCCAAAATTCAACCACTGACTTACTAAAGATAGTCTTTTACAGTGTAGTTTGTATGTGATTGTCGTAGTACTGTTGTGTTGTGTTGGATAATAAAATAATTGTTTATATGTTTAGTTGGTTAATGCAACAGTACACTACATATGAAAAGTCAAACCCACCACAAACTCTCACATCATAAACACAACTTGCCACTTCAGATCACAATCTGCCTCGAACATAAAACTGTACTTTTTGGTCCTTCCAACCATATTCACCATTTCATGTGGTCTAATCTGACTCTTATCCACATTCAAGACACAATACTTATCCCAGTATATCCTCAGACTCACAGAAGTCTTAAACACTACTCAGACATGTGAATAAAGTTACAACTATCAGTTAACTTTCCATAGTACTCACACATCATAACAAAAGCAGTATTACTAATTCAAACAACCTGTCCTTCATTCTCTAGCATACACCACATATCATCCCTTGACAAGCACAAAAAAGGACATTTACTTAGCAACGTGAGCAAAGAAAGAGATGAATGGAGAATTTAGAAAATCTGATAAATGGACCAGCTACACAAGATCTCCCATACATCCAGCCAGCAGAAAAGGAACTACAGATTACTGTAATTGTGAAAAACCAAAGAAGGAAGATAGGAAGGAATCCACAAAACTTCCAAGAGATGGAAAACTATTGGCCCAGATGGAATTCCAGCTGAGGCCATCAAAGCTGATATTAACACCTCTATAGAGATTTTATGCAAATTACTTGGTCTGCCTTCACTGATGAGTTGTTCAAGGCCTTGCTGGGATTGACCTTTCAGCTGGATTTCTTGCTACCATTTATAAATGCTTTTGGCCATTTCCTGTCTGTCTGAGCCAGTCCTGTTGATGAGGATGTCATGTATGAAAGTTAGTGTTCGTCCAAGTCCTGTTAGTTGAATTGTGGCAAATTTACTGTGTAGTTGTGAAACAGCACCGATGATCGTGGAGAAGCTTTGGGTAGTCCTGGGCAAATGTTTATTGGTTCTGACATCTGTGTTCCCCAGCAAAATATTATTGATCTCTCAATCATATGCATCCTCCAGGTAGGTAGGTGCAGCAGTAGTTTCTCACTTTCCTTGGAATCTCTTGTACACAACATTTGCGATGTTCCAGCACTATCCCAGGTTAATTTAATTTCTTCCTGACTTAGTTCATGGCATACCAGCTGTCCCACAACTTCAAGATGAAACAGACAGGATGAAAAATTAAATATGCAGACAAAGTTATTGATTTTTGTGAGGATGCCTTATATATGTCAAAGATTATGATGTGTCTTGGTTGTCAGTCTGTGGCAGGAATTATTAAGTCTATTGGTTATCTTGAAATGCTATTTTTGTGACATCTATTAGCTGTCTGTACAATCTGTTATATCTGCTAGTACTGCACAGAGCAAAATTCTCAGCAGCCCTAGTTAATCAACAAATATCTGCAAGTTAGTTTAATACATCATGGATTATATCTTTGTGTACACAGATTATTATATCTGTTGGTTATCTTTGGTTGGGTAAACGCAAATAGGTGATGCATCTTGCTAGGGCAAATCACAGCGAATATTACCTATGTTACAGCCACAAGTCAGGTACTAACAGAAGAGGAAAAAAGCAAGAACTACGTTAAATACATAAACTATAAATAATATCATATGGCTTGAAATAGAAGTTGCTGGTGCTGCTCCCGTGAAAATCCAAATGGACTTCTTCTTCTTCCTCGTTCGTCCTGAAAAGGACGTTGGTTGCGTTGTGTCTGTTTACAGTGAAGCTGCGGTATATGCGCCTTTCGGCCGACACATCCGACTTCAGCACGGAATTTTTTGGGACCAGGTTTGCCTTCCCTCTTCGATCACTACTCTCTCAGCCAGACTGCAGTGATGCAGCATGTTTCCAGGACCACCACTTGGAGGTGGAGTAGGGTCTTGGTCAGCTCTGGTTCGCTGACCCTGACGCAAGCAGTCAAGCTATGGGTCACTGACTGCATTCTCTATTGCTGCGTCTTTGGGTCCCAAATCCAAATGGATAAGATGGTTATCTTTGTTATGTCATGAATAATGGGCTCTGTTAGTCTCTTTATCTTGTTTTTCAAAGACTGACCACTATATGTGCATTAGAAGTGCTTTGGCACTGACTTCCTGAAAGTGGCCACTTGCTCTGTATGGAACATATGAAAGGGAATGAGCAGAAGTAGAAGTGTACTTCATCAAGTATATCTGCATGCATATCTCAAACGTTTGCTGTAGTTCTTGGGGCTCTTTGAGGAGACAAAGAAGCTATAGGACTGCTGTTCCTTCAGGCATGTTGTAAGAGTAACTCATATGACGCTGTGCATGGAGGCTGGCAACCTCACCATATAAAAGAAATAGCTACAGAAACCACTACTTCAAGAACACATAAATACTTTGATGCAGGTCTCCTGCAAGGGGTTTAATTGCAGTGTTGGGCCCATGCTCCATAAGGAGTGAAAAGGGAAAGAAATCAATGAATGAATATCTTATGCCTATTTGTACACTTCAGTTTAAAAAAATAATAATCAAGAAATCAGCCAATAGCATTGTTATACTTTGTTATTGCTCATTGTTACGTGTGTTTTATATATTGTTAGTGTTAATATTTAGTAACAGAATGGTTCCTGTGGCCAAGATCACTTCTAGGGTAGTAAGCTAGTAGACACCGCAACAAGCCAATATAAATTTGAATTAATTGAGCCACAATGGACGATATACAATTTATTTAGGACTACACGCAGCTCCACACACTATACAGTTCATGCCAACATAACATACAATGGCAGATAAGATGCAGTAAACGATATACCATAGGCAGTCAGTTCAGGTCAGGAATGCTGTCCCTTAGTTCTCAATATGATTTATTTCTCTTAACACTGAGCAATTATACTTCTTGTCAATACAGATAACTGTACTGTTCAAAAAAAGAAACGCATAGCTATCCGAGGGCGTTGTGACGAAAGTACTGAGATTCTGTCTTTCAAATGGCCCATGTCTTTTTCTCCTGGCAATGTGTTCACTATTTTAGGAGGGATTACAGGTAATCCTTCTCCATGTTTCTTCTCCTTCTATTATTTACGTTTTTTCAAGATGAGATCACGAGGGAGTTTGATCTCATCTGCTTTATGGTTCCTTCTTTATGACTAGTAGTCTTGTTTAGTGTTGGTGTGTAGGGAACTGTTGCATTATTATTCTAGACCAGTGGTTCCCAAAGTGGGCGGTACCACCCCCCTGGGGGCTTTGGAAGGGTCCAAGGGGGCGATACGGAAAAAATTGGCCAAAGGAGGGCGCGTTCAGTAGTAAACAGTGGGCGTTTAGTAGTAAGAGGGGTTCAGGATTTGACAAGCTAAATTCAGTACGTGCGGGAGAGAAAGGAATTGTGGATTTGAGAGACAACATCAGTGAAGCGGGGACGATGTGGATGGTTGTATTACTAGGATCATTAAGCAGGGCATAGCTTCGTCTATGTGTGTCGTTCTGAGCTCAGGTAACCATCGCTGACCATAAACGGTAATCGGGAACTGTTAGTAAAGTGGTTAACCAAACACCTATTGTCCATTCGGTCACTCCTGAAGGAAGAGAAATGACCCGTGCCGATGGCATGCACAAAATTAGATACCTGCCGGTGATTCAGAAAGTACCAACTTTGCTTTGTTGCGGAATTTATTGTCTCGGTATTTGCGGGGGCTAGTGGTAACTAGATATTCCCAGATTGGTAATAAATAAGAGAAAAGGTTCAAGGGAGAAAGATTTTAACGGTACTTGGCATTATAAATCAGTCTTTGATCCTCTGAACCGGCTTTCCTACCTTACATTCAGACTTTCATCAATCGACTACGCGATGTACGTTTCCCGTCTATTTCAACTTTGCGCTGGCTATGAGCAAAACCAACAAACTTTCTCAGCTTTTCTTGTGAACAGTGGTTTCAAATGGACCCTGATACCATCGCAAGAACAGCTATGCTATGGACCCCCGAGGGAAAGCGAAAGAGAGGCCGACCAAAAACAACTTGGCGGAGAACTGTGGAAGCTGAGATGCAAAGAATGAACCACAGTTGGGGCACTGTACGAAGGATGGCCGCCGACCGAGCAAAGTGGAATCAATTTGTTGCTGCCCTACAAGACGCCACCAGGCGTGATGGCCGCTGACTGCTTTGACGGTTGGCGGTTATGGATCAAAGAAGAAGAAGAAGTGGTTTCAAATAAGCGTGTACCGGGTTCAAACAATTTCAACCTGTGATAAGGTACGTTTTCTTACTTATATTTTTTTTTTTTTTTGCACAGAGCTAGCATCAGTTTTACTAACATTAATTACACTGACAAACAACATTTTTCTTTCTTATATAAGAATAAGTGTTCTTAGGTCAGTTTCTTGCGCTGATTTCAAATCTGAAATCCGTTTATCTCTATCACGTTGGGTTCTTAAGATATTTGTGAATAAATATATTTTTGGGAAACCGTTATTTGCTCCGTTTCATTTTTACTATATAACTTATTAAAAATTAATAAAAAGCAACATAATTCTACTTTTTATACTGCTAAAAGATGCATGACATATGTTACGCGATTTTTCAAATAGTTACTGTATTTTGAAATAATTCTGAGCAAAATATGGCTTCTAGAAGTTGTAGAAATTCGGCTGATCTGTTCTGTTACGTGTGCGGATATTTTACCGATCGTGTTGACCAGAAAAACTTTACACCATTACTAAAGATAGCATATGAACTTTATTTCGATTCGAAAGTTGATGATGCAAATAAATCTTGGAAGCCAAATGCTTTTTGTTCGATACATTGGCAGGTTGGTTGCGAAAATCGCCGAAGCATAAGTCGATGCCTTTTGGCGTGCCAGTAATATGGCGTGAACATACAAATCACACTACTGATTGTTACTTCTGCTTGACAAATATCCATGGTTTCACTTTTAAAACTAGAAAGTCTGTGGTTTATCCAAATATTGAATCGGTTTCGAAACCAGTGCCTCATGATCCAATCACGTGTCCGATCCAAGTACCACCAGAACAGTATCCGTTGGACGTAAATGAACCATCAGAAAGTGATAGTTTACCTGCTTTAGAAACTAATTCTGACTCAGATTACATACCGGTGAATGATGGTGTTTACTTAATTAACCATTCATAACTTTCAGATCTAATACGTGATCTCGCTCTTACCAAAGGACAAGCGGAATTACTCGGTTCGCGACTCAAAGAATGGAATCTTTTAGCGCCCAATACTCCGATATCTAAATTTCGTCATAGACACAGAGAACTTGTTCAATACTTTGAGATGGATGATGACATTTGCTATTGCAAAGATGTAAACGGTCATGAGCACATAGTCAACGAATGGCGATTTTTCATCGATTCTTCCAAGATTAGTCTAAAAACCGTGTTATTGCATAACATAAATTTTTTTTTCAACAATTCCAGTCGCCTACTCTGTTCATATGAAAGAAACTTATGACAATATGGCTATACGTTTGGAAAAAATAAAGTACAATGACTACCAATGGCGGATTTGTGGAGACCTAAAGGTCATTGCAATTCTCATGGGCATGCAGACTGGGTATACTAAATTTTGTTGCTTCCGATGTGAATGGGACAGCCGCAACAGACAGGAACATTATGCAAGAAAGGTGTGGCCTATCCGGGATCGTATGCAGCTCGGGCATAAAAATGTAATACGCGAGCCATTAATTAACAAAGACACCTTCATTTTACCACTGTTACATATAAAGTTGGGGCTCATGAAGAATTTTGTAAAAGCGTTAGATAAAACGAGCAAAGCTTTCACTTATCTTCGAGAAAAGTTTCCGCAAGTTAGCGATGCAAAGATAAAGGAAGGTATCTTTGTAGGACCTCATATTAGGAAAGTTATTGCAGACAAACAATTCGAGAACTTGTTACATGGTAGGGAACTTCGCGCATGGATGGCATTCAAATCGATCGTCGATAACTTTCTGGAAAATCACAAATCTGTCAACTATGTTGCATATTGTTAAGCAGTGCATAGATGCATACATAATTATGGGCTGTAACATGTCCCTCAAAATCCATTTGCTCGATTCGCATCTTGACTTTTTCCCTGACAACCTTGGCGAAGTCACCGATGAACATGGAGAATGATTCCATCAAGATATCGCCGTAATGGAGTCACGTTATCAAGGACGGTGGAGTGTGACCATGCTTGCCGATTATTGTTGGATGCTTCATCGCGATGTACCACATGCCATTCACCGACGAAAGTCGACTGCAAAGAAATTCAAGCCTACATAACTGTTATACTTCTTGTAGGAATGATGTTGTAATACTGTATGCGTTGTTAAAAAACTTCAATTGCGTATTTCTAGAGATCCCGACCTGATAGAGAAAAACGGTTTGCAGATTTAAAAACAGCGCATTAAAATTGACCAGAAAAACATAGAAATGTTAGAGAAAGAAAAAAAAAGTTTTTTTTTGTTAGTCAGTGTTATTAATTAAGCAGATAAATTTTGATACTGATTTGCCGTATATTGAATATTTCTATTCAATCTATTATATTACATCCGTTTAATTTGTTACCGGGAACTCCACTCTTTGTAGTTAGGCTACTGTCTCTCAATTTTTAAATCTGAAGACCTATCAATATAGTGCGTTATTTTATATTTTGTTCATATTAAATAACTATTATTATACTTTATGAAATGATTATTGCGTTACTTCAGTGTTGGTGTGGCTGTTGCTAATTGTGTTTTTCCCCCCTTCTGATTGTTGTATTTTTGCTAATTTATTTATGGCTGTGAAACTTTATAAAATTGAAGAGTAAACTGGTAAGAACATCTGTGTCAACATTTTTTGTAAAGCCACTTTTAAATCAGCTTGTGTTGTTTACTCGACGAATATTTTTCTATCTGCAAAATTGTAAAATCAATTCTTTGTTCCAGAATTCAGAACAAATATGGCAAAAGCAGAACAAACCAAAAAGAAGTGCAGACAATACAGCGTGGAATATCTGAAATATGGATTTATTCCAGCACTAAATAACCAACAACTGCCAATGTGTCTATTATGTGAGAGGACCTTTTCAAATGAGGCGATGAAACCTTCCAGACTACTTGAACATTTGAAAAAAATTCACCCAGATAAAACAGATAAAAGTTTGACATATTTTCAGTCACTTCGTGAAAACTTTCAGAAACGTAAAACAGTCCGTGACATGTTTGTCAACACTTCACAACAAAGCTGTGATGGTTTGCGAGCTTCATACAAAATTTCATTGCTGATAGCTAAATCTGGAAAGTCTCATACAATCGCAGAACATTTGATTTTGCCAGCTATAAGGGAGTTTGTGAGTACAGTTATGCATAAGTCACCTGAACAAATAATTAAAGAATTTCCGCTCAGCAATACCTCTGTTCAAAGAAGAATAGATGAAATGGCTGAGAATGTTGAAAATACATTGTGCAACATACTTAGGACAACAGAATTTGCATTGCAGTTGGATCAGTAAACTTTGCCTAGCAACGAATCTTTGCTTCTTGCCTATGTTCGCTTCGTAAAAGATGGAAGCTTGGTTCAAGAGTTGGTATTTGCTAAGCTACTAGTAACTGATACAAAAGGAGAGTCAGTATTTCGTGTAGTAGAGAAATTTTTCAAAGAGAAGGACATTCCGCTTACTAATATTCTTGCTTGTGCAACAGATGGGGCACCATCAATGATAGGTTGTTACCGCGGGTTTATCGCTTTCTTAAAAGAAGCTATACCTAGTATATTTACAATACACTGTGTAATTCACAGACAACATTTTGTCGCAAAAAATCTAAGTGATCGGCTTCACAAATCATTAAATACTGTTATCACAACGATTAACAAAATTAAGTCCAATGCTCTCAATTCTCGACTATTTCGAGAGCTTTGTACTGAGAATGATGAACAGTTTGAACGTTTGCTGATGCACACAGAAATTAGGTGGCTCTCAAAAGGAAATTGTCTGAGACGCTTTTATGCTCTTTTTGAAACTGGTAGAATTCTTCAAAGACTCGCATGCTTCGCTCAGTACAGAACTAACGAATATCAGGCATGACATTGCATATTTGTCAGATTTATTCACAAAGTTTAACGAAATAAATCTACAACTGCAAGGAAATGATATTAATCTTATTAAAGTCAAATCTGTCGTCTCCACGTTTCTGGCCAAATTAACGCTATTCAAACGTCATATTGGCCGTCGCGAGTTAATCCAATTTTCCAGCCTCTTAGAGTTGGAAGAGAAAGACAAAATACCAGAGGATAATCTTCAAGTATATTGTGCACATCTAGATATGCTGCAGAAAGACATGTCTCAGAGGTTTCAGGATCTTCTTTTGATCACGATTCCAGACTGGATAATAGTTGTACAGCATTAAGTAATTAAGTTTTTCTTTTAATATTAAATTAATAAATAAGCGTATCTGTAGCTTTATATTAGAATGTGATAAATTGAGCAATTAGTTGTTACTGTATTAACAGTTGCTCTTATTTTTCACTCATTACATTTTTTTATGTACTGCGGGGAAATGCGGGGGGGCGCTGGGGATATGCCGTGGGAGCCAAGGGGGCGGTGACCCAAAAAAGTTTGGGAAACACTGTTCTAGACGAAGGACTTTAGAGCCTAGATCAGTTTGGCACCAGTTTTAGTCTTTTTAAAGATATGGCATGCGGCTAGACGCATTTTCGGGATTTTATATATATATATAATTCCGACATTGTTGCTTCATTTGCTACTAGAGGGTAGGGCTTAATCCCGTTTCTTTGTCTAAAACCCATGCACGTTGCATCAAAATGATCTAAGGTTCTGATTGGCTGAGAGCTAACTGCAGTTGAAATGCAGAGCTTCCATTGGCTTAGAACCACGCCGCGCATATGACGACATGAAGTCGGCGCGTGGGGTCTTGATAATAAAAACGCCCGAATTTCATAAGTTCGGTCTCTAAAAATTAATTGCCAAGCCGCGTTCCTGATTCAAATTATCGATTGCCTTTCAGGGGGAAATTCGAGATTTGCAGGTGCCGGCTTTGTGGGGAAGAGCAGAATTTTTGATACCTCAAAATTTCTCCCACGGCACAGTTGTGGCATTCGTCGACACGCAAAGTCGTGCGTTCCTTTGCCAGTGGCGGACGGAGTGAAAGAAAATACGTTTTCCCAAGGCAGGGAAACCATTTTTCCAGTGAAGAGGATTTTTGTGGATAAATCCTGAGCTCTGACGCTCGTTCTGTTACACACGCAGATTGGCATGCTGCCAGCGTTGTTGTAATTTTATGTTCGCTTCGTCACGGCCATAATAAAGCCGAAAGCCCATCGCCCAGTCATAGGTAATCGGGCAGGTGAATTCAGAGTGGTAGAAGCCAACTACAGTTCCAGTCCAGAATAAACCTTAGTCATCAATTCCAGAGTTCGTGGAGAGAGAAAGGGTGAACATTCTCTCTACAGAAGTCAGCACTGAAAGCCAGAAAAGAGACATAGTTTTTGTTGAAGATCATAGCAGAAGACAGCTGCTGAAGTTTAGAGGTGCAGTTAGTTGTGTTCGGGAGATTTCATGATAGGCTGTGTAGAACCGAAGTCTGTGCAGAGATTGTGTAGACACTTCGTAGTTGTTCCAGCTATCAGTGGACTTAGAGTTAGAGTTAGAGTTAGAATTTAGAACAGCTAGTTTGGAGTGTAAGCTCGACATCAAGTGCAGTGTGGTTCATGTCATTTAATCTTACCTTCTTTCTCCATACAGGTGAAACTTGTGGGTGAAGGGTTGGGTTTTAATGATACAACAAATTGTAATTTTTCCTGAATTTGTTTGTTTCAGGAGTGCTTACACTGCAATTTTTATGTATTTGACATGTATATGAGTTTTTGTTTATAGGTGTAAATAAAACTTGAACCTTTATAGTCTGGACCAGTCACATTTATTTACGTACAGTAGCTATCTGTTGTCTGTATCGTGGTGTAGGTGAATCTTGATTGAACCTTAACCCCTTAGGGTAGCTAGAGGTGGTCGAGGCCATAGCAATTAAGACGTCCGAAGTGGTGAGGAAAGAATCAACCTCGGTTCTCAACCTCGGAGCCAATGGTCTCAACTTTCACATTTGCACTGTTAATTTTCATCTGAATCTATCATTTCAGTCTTTCTTCTCACTAATGTCTTGTCACTGTATGTAGACAGCCTTTAGTTAGGTCCTAAAACCTTTTCGTGACAAAGTGGGTGGCGTCATCCTTGGGATCATCTTTGTTGGGATCAATTCTAGATTCATAGATTGTCTCTACAGAAAGTTCTGAAAATAGATTTCTTAAATATCCCCTAGACTGAGCTATATTAAGACTTCTTCTTCTTCCGTCCTTAGCCAAAGACCGACCAAGCAGTCAGAGGCCATCACGCCTTGTGGCGTCTTAAGGGCAACAGCAGATTGATTTTCTCTGTTGTAGTTTCCCATCACGCCTAGCGGCGTCTTTAGGGCAACAACAAATAGATCCATCTGCCGTTGGGCTATATTAAGACTGTTCCAGCTATAAAGTTTTTCCACAGGTTCCAGTTAGTTTAGATGATAGTGGTAGTAAGGTTGTTTATGACTTAGAGGTAATTGATGGCTAATTGAATTTTTTTTCTTAACAGGAAAGTAAATTCGGGTTTTGGGTAGCTGGATACTTATAAATTTTTTTCAGGTAGTCCTTCCTTTTTGTGTCTTCTCTTTATCAGTTTTCTGTGTTCACGAGCTTACAGCAGTTTGCAGGTAAGATGGCAGATATGGCCAAGTTACGAGCTGCCTGGCGTGACGCTGCTCAGGACATGGGAATGGACAAGGAGGAAACTAAGGCCTACATGATCAGAGAAAATGATAGGCATATTCAGCGAGAGAAAGAGAAAGAGGACAGGGCAGCAGAAAGGGAAGCGCAAGAGAGGGAGAAGGCAGCAGAAAGGGAAGCGCAAGAGAAGGAGAAGGCAGCAGAGAGACAGCATGAACTTGCCCTGCATTCACTGGAACTGCAGTACCGATCTTCGGAAGGCAGTTCGGCTAACGGAGATTCTCCTGGAGCAGGGGCGACAGACACCTCAGGAAACGGAGGGCCCCGGATGGCAGCCATGAATTTTCCGATGGACCCTTTTCCTAACGGGAATGAGAAAATTGAGGTATTTTTGGAAAAATTTGAAAGGATGGCAAAGGCATACGGGCTGGATGATAGTCTTTGGTGCCTCAAACTATCTCAATCACTAAGAGGACATGGGTATGATGTCTGTAGCAAGATGCTGGTAGATGACCAAAATAACTTTGAGGCTCTGCGGAACACCCTGTTACAGCGATTCCAATGGACTCCCCGGAAGTGCCAAACGATGTTTCGGGAAAGTCGTCTGGAGAAAGGAGAAAGTTTTCCCCAGTTTGCGGAGAGGCTGAGGAATTACCTCACTCGCTGGAGAGAGTTGTCGGGTTTGGCTAAATCGTTTGAAGGACTCGAAGAGCTCATCATGTGCGAACAGATAAAGGCCAACATGTCCCCCGATTTAAGGAAATACCTGGCGGAGCAGGGCGCCCAGCAACTGGGCCAGATAATTCTATTTGCAGAAAGGTTCCAGACGGCACAGGCCGAAGTACTGGGCCAGAAAAGAAAACACCCTGACCTGCCAGCCCCGGACAAAGGAGCATCTTCATCGCATTCGCCTTCCTCTTCAGCTCACCAACAGCAAGGGCCGTCTCGCAAGGAGCCCCCTCCCAGTCATAACATGCGCTCCCAGCCGCCTAACAGAACACAGGGGCCGACTTCTCATGAACCCATCAGGAACCGGGGAGATAATGAGAGATATTGTAGGTTCTGTCGGACTACTTCTCATTGGACAACATGGTGCCCAAACAAACAACCCACTCATCAGGTGGCTTGTTTAAGGCCTGTGAGGGTGAAACAAGGGAAGAAGTGGAAACCCTTCCAGTCAGAGAAGTTGTTTTCCAACAGCTGGCCAGCAGAAGTGAACGGGACTGAGACTACATGCTTATTTGACAGCGGGCTTACATACCCCAGCATAGTCGCCCGACATCTGGTGAAGCCCTGGCAGATGATGAAGGAAAAAGTGAATATTGGTGGAGTTTTAAGGAAAGGGACTTCACAGTGCTTTCCGGTAGCCAATATTGAGGTGAAATGTAGGTTCGTGTCTGGCACCATCAAGGCAGCTGTAACGGCTCAGCCGGCCTACGACTTCATTCTCGGTAACCCACATTTAGTTTTGGGGAACCCGCCCACACCAATCCTTGCTGATGCAAGGGGGCCTACTGCAGGCCAGATAAGTGAAAAAGGAGAACCCCTAATTCACGGAGCCCCAAGCGAGCTCAAACATCCCTGTCTTGCTAAGGAGAGGTTAGAGGCCTCTAAAGACAGTAGTATGTTATATGCAGAGGCGAATTCGCCTGTCAGCCCTGTTCATCCTAACGGACAAACAGTGGTAACGCCTCTGATTCGGGAAGTACACTCTTTGTTGTCGGGAATTAGGCCCCCGATGGTATTATCTCCCTCAAGTGAGGGACATACTGACAAGAGCGGTATTACATATGTCAACGACCAGCGCCATCTTCATAGGGCACAAGATAGCGGTCTGAGCGAGCATATAGTTCCAACCAGCCCTGGAGCCCCATCCGACCAGCACTTAACTCAAACGGAGGAGGACAGTGATCTGAGTATCCGTTTGCCTATAGACGGAGGTGGGCCCCACAACTCTAGTATCTCGTTTACAGGAAACGTCTCTTGTAACGAGGAGCCTGGAAAATTGGCTATCTTTTCCAATTCGTTTCACGGAACATTGGAACCAGTCACTGAGAGCTTTATCTCAGATTCTCCGTGATCTAACGGGATCTTAAACCGTCAAGTATCACTGCAGGACACATTCCAACTGACGCCAGTAACTCTCACAGGGGAGGGCAAGGTTGAAGGTAGAACCAGGGTGTTAGACGGAGAGCTCCCGTGGTCTACAGTTTCATCTCACCAACTTTTCAGGCCAGAAAAGAGTGAGAAAAGCGACCTTACTCATTTGCAAGGAGCTACTTTGGAGAGCTATGTCCCGCTTCATGTTGGTAGGGGAAGAGCGAGTCCAGAACCACTGCCAGGGGCAGATATTACCTACCTTTCACCAAAGGTAGAAGCTATTGAGATCAGTGAGGATTCAATAGAAACCCAGCAAGAAATCGGAGGCTCTACACCAGTGGAACCCAAGACGTTGCATCGTTCTCGCACTGTACCAGGGGTCACAAACCCGCTGACACGCAGTGAGGAAGTCACCCTCGCCAGACCGCCACAGCGCCCGCCGGTCACATCAGCTGACCAAGGCAGCCTTTTGACGGTCATAGCAAGGGAAAGTTCAGACCCGCCATTAGACGGCATAGGTCCGAAGAGAGATCAACTCTCCCAACGGAGCATAGGAGCTCATTCTACTAGAGGAAGAAGGAGGAAACGCAAAAGAGGAAGGTCGAAGAACACTGAATAGGAGGGGTAAGGACAGACAGCCTTGTAGACAGAGTTAAGGGCCAATGTGAAACACAGAGATTTCAGTAATGAGATCGTTGCTCAATCTTTGAAAGGGGGGAGTGATGTGACGAAAGTACTGAGATTCTGTCTTTCAAATGGCCCATGTCTTTTTCTCCTGGCAATGTGTTCACTATTTTAGGAGGGATTATAGGTAATCCTTCTCCATGTTTCTTCTCCTTCTATTATTTACGTTTTTTCAAGATGAGATCACGAGGGAGTTTGATCTCATCTGCTTTATGGTTCCTTCTTTATGACTAGTAGTCTTGTTTAGTGTTGGTGTGTAGGGAACTGTTGCATTATTATTCTAGACGAAGGACTTTAGAGCCTAGATCAGTTTGGCACCAGTTTTAGTCTTTTTAAAGATATGGCATGCGGCTAGACGCATTTTCGGGATTTTATATATATATATAATTCCGACATTGTTGCTTCATTTGCTACTAGAGGGTAGGGCTTAATCCCGTTTCTTTGTCTAAAACCCATGCACATTGCATCAGAATGATCTAAGGTTCTGATTGGCTGAGAGCTAACTGCAGTTGAAATGCAGAGCTCCCATTGGCTTAGAACCATGTCGCGCATATGACGACATGAAGTCGGCGCATGGGGTCTTGATAATAAATACGCCCGAATTTCATAAGTTCGGTCTCTAAAAATTAATTGCCAAGCCGCGTTCCTGATTCAAATTATCGATTGCCTTTCAGGGGGAAATTCGAGATTTGCAGGTGCCAGCTTTGTGGGGAAGAGCAGAATTTTTGATACCTCAAAATTTCTCCCACGGCACAGTTGTGGCATTTGTCGACACGCAAAGTCGTGCGTTCCTTTGCCAGTGGCGGACGGAGTGAAAGAAAATACGTTTTCCCAAGGCAGGGAAACCATTTTTCCAGTGAAGAGGATTTTTGTGGATAAATCCTGAGCTCTGACGCTCGTTCTGTTACACACGCAGATTGGCATGCTGCCAGCGTTGTTGTAATTTTATGTTCGCTTCGTCACGGCCATAATAAAGCCGAAAGCCCATCGCCCAGTCATAGGTAATCGGGCAGGTGAATTCAGAGTGGTAGAAGCCAACTACAGTTCCAGTCCAGAATAAACCTTAGTCATCAATTCCAGAGTTCGTGGAGAGAGAAAGGGTGAACATTCTCTCTACAGAAGTCAGCACTGAAAGCCAGAAAAGAGACATAGTTTTTGTTGAAGATCATAGCAGAAGACAGCTGCTGAAGTTTAGAGGTGC
Organism: Oreohelix idahoensis; assembly: GCA_024509875.1. NCBI lineage: Eukaryota > Metazoa > Mollusca > Gastropoda > Stylommatophora > Oreohelicidae > Oreohelix > Oreohelix idahoensis. The sequence goes on from JAMPIV010019058.1 coordinate 87,403, forward strand.
AGTTAGTTGTGTTCGGGAGATTTCATGATAGGCTGTGTAGAACCGAAGTCTGTGCAGAGATTGTGTAGACACTTCGTAGTTGTTCCAGCTATCAGTGGACTTAGAGTTAGAGTTAGAATTTAGAACAGCTAGTTTGGAGTGTAAGCTCGACATCAAGTGCAGTGTGGTTCATGTCATTTAATCTTACCTTCTTTCTCCATACAGGTGAAACTTGTGGGTGAAGGGTTGGGTTTTAATGATACAACAAATTGTAATTTTTCCTGAATTTGTTTGTTTCAGGAGTGCTTACACTGCAATTTTTATGTATTTGACATGTATATGAGTTTTTGTTTATAGGTGTAAATAAAACTTGAACCTTTATAGTCTGGACCAGTCACATTTATTTACGTACAGTAGCTATCTGTTATCTGTATCGTGGTGTAGGTGAATCTTGATTGAACCTTATCCCCTTAGGGTAGCTAGAGGTGGTCGAGGCCATAGCAATTAAGACGTCCGAAGTGGTGAGGAAAGAATCAACCTCGGTTCTCAACCTCGGAGCCAATGGTCTCAACTTTCACATTTGCACTGTTAATTTTCATCTGAATCTATCATTTCAGTCTTTCTTCCTACTAATGTCTTGTCACTATATGTAGACAGCCTTTAGTCCTAAAACCATTTCGTGACAAAGTGGGTGGCGTCGTCCTTGGGATCATCTTTGTTGGGATCAATTCTAGATTCATAGATTGTCTCTACAGAAAGTTCTGAAAATAGATTTCTTAAATATCCCCTAGACTGAGCTATATTAAGACTGTTCCAGCTATAAAGTTTTTCCACAGGTTCCAGTTAGTTTAGATGATAGTGGTAGTAAGGTTGTTTATGACTTAGAGGTAATTGATGGCTAATTGAATTTTTTTTCTTAACAGGAAAGTAAATTCGGGTTTTGGGTAGCTGGATACTTATAAATTTTTTCAGGTAGTCCTTTCTTTTTGTGTCTTCTCTTTATCAGTTTTCTGTGTTCACGAGCTTACAGCAGTTCGCAGGTAAGATGGCAGATATGGCCAAGTTACGAGCTGCCTGGCATGACGCTGCTCAGGACATGGGAATGGACAAGGAGGAAACTAAGGCCTACATGATCAGAGAAAATGATAGGCATATTCAGCGAGAGAAAGAGAAAGAGGACAGGGCAGCAGAAAGGGAAGCACAAGAGAGGGAGAAGGCAGCAGAAAGGGAAGCGTAAGAGAAGGAGAAGGCAGCAGAGAGACAGCATGAACTTGCCCTGCGTTCACTGGAACTGCAGTACCGATCTTCGGAAGGCAGTTCGGCTAACGGAGATTCTCCCGGAGCAGGGGCGACAGACACCTCAGGAAACAGAGGGCCCCGGATGGCAGCCATGAATTTTTCGATGGACCCTTTTCCTAACGGGAATGAGAAAATTGAGGTATTTTTGGAAAAATTTGAAAGGATGGCAAAGGTATACGGGCTGGATGATAGTCTTTGTCGCCTCAAACTATCTCAATCACTAAGAGGACATGGGTATGATGTCTGTAGCAAGATGCTGGTAGATGACCAAAATAACTTTGAGGCTCTGCGGAACACCCTGTTACAGCGATTCCAATGGACTCCCCGGAAGTGCCAAACGATGTTTCGGGAAAGTCGTCTGGAGAAAGGAGAAAGTTTTCCCCAGTTCGCGGAGAGGCTGAGGAATTACCTCACTCGCTGGAGAGAGTTGTCGGGTTTGGCTAAATCGTTTGAAGGACTCGAAGAGCTCATCTGTTAATTTTCATCTGAATCTATCATTTCAGTCTTTCTTCTCACTAATGTCTTGTCACTATATGTAGACAGCCTTTAGTCCTAAAACCATTTCGTGACAGGCGTGTTTTTATGAGTTTGTAAGTAAAATTTGGTGCTAGGGTATATAAAAACCAGCCCCAAATGTTCTTTACAGTGTCAAATGCACGTGTTGACCTGAATTGAGTTCGTTTTTGTAATCGTTACAACGCATTGGTCAATAGTGTTTATGATGCAATTTTTGACCACAGCTCATGTTGCGCGCACGTGAAAGCAACAAAATTTGGGGTGAACACTATTCACTGACTACGCAACTGAAACCCTATAAAAGGATAACGCTACACAAAAAAAATTCAGTTCATTTTCAAGCAGACATTTATGGCGTCTCTATCGATAAATTTAAGGAACATTGCTATTGGCCGACTGCATGCAGGCGAAAGTCAAAGTCAGGTTGCTAGCCATCTAAACGTGCAACAGAGTACCATCAGTCGACTTTGGCACCAGTTCCAAACCACTGTCTCAGTTGAAGACCGGCATCGCAGTGGACGACCCAGAGTGACAACAGCAGCAGAGGATCGCTTTATTCGGCTTCGTCACATCAGAGACAGGTTTACAACAGCTTCCTCAACTGCCCAGTCATTGCCTGCAGGATGTCATGTGTCTGATCAAACTGTCCGGAATAGACGGCATGACGCTGGACTTTGGGCACAATGACCTCACCGAGGACCTGTCCTTACGCGCCGCCATCGCCAAAATCGACTTCTTTGGGCCAATCAGCATCATCCCTGGGCAGCTGACAATCAATGGAGACGTGTCTGGTTTAGTGACGAATCTTTCTTTTTGTTGCAGCGTCATGACAGACGGCGTAGGGTCTACTATAGGCGAAATGAACGTTTTGCCCAAAATTGCGTTGATGAAGCTCCGCCGAATGGTGGTGGAGGTGCAGTGGTGTGGGGAATGATCAGTTACGACGGAAGGAGTCAATTGGTGCACATTGAAGGAGGCTTGAATGTGCAACGATACGTCAATGAAATTCTTCGACCCCATGTCCTTCCACTTTTGGCTGCCCAAAGGTCTGTGTTTCAACAGGACAATGCCAGACCCCATTTTGCACGGTTGACCGCGCAGTTCCTGACTGCCAACAACATTCTCACCCTTCCCTGGCCATCCCTGTCTCCAGACATGAGTCCGATTGAGCACCTGTGGGATGAGCTGCATAGATGTGTTTGTCGCCAAGACGTTGCTCCAGCCAATAGTCGTGATCTGTTCCAGGCACTCCAGGAAGAGTGGGCAGCCATCCCACAGGCCCTCATCAGACGTCTGATCGCATCCATGCCCAGGAGATTCCAGTCGCTGATCGATGCAAGAGGAGGCCACACACCATACTAACGAGAAAGCCCGTACGCCAAAAAACTCTCGAGACCCAGATGCAAAACAACTGTCAATTGATTGGTTGAACCCTAAGGTATTCTTGTGTGCAATTTGAACAATTAACTCATTAAATCAAAAAAGTTATTGAATGTCAAAATTATGGCTATGTGTGTGCCTTCAGTAGATATGCGTTTCTTTTTCTGAACAGTATAGATAACTAGATACATCTCACCGAAGATCTTGATGTATTAGTGATAACAGAACTCCATTATAAACACTTCAACAATAAGGAGCTCAAACACATATGTCCACTCGCCATGACACACAATCGTATAAGGCCCCGCACTTCTGCTCCTCTAGTTTCACATGAGCCAGCCAAGCATATCGGCTTACCGTCACTCACCCGTCTTTATCAGTGACCTGTATAAAATAAACAAACAAAATAGCCCTGTTGAGCTAACCATATAATAGGCACAATCGTTATGAATTTTAATCATAACACTTATTAATTAATGTGATTGATATTTTCTACTTGCAGCCCCCTAGTGATCCACATGGCATAACGAAGGAGGAGCTTGTTTTAGCCTTACGAAAGTGCTTGTCAGCCAGCTCTGAGCTGTCTCAGTATTGTCTGCCACTCCTCTTAGAGAAAATGACTTCTGATCTTCAAGCAGCTCGTCTAGATGCTTTCCTAACATTGGTTAGAAAATGTTTATTAGTGCGGATGTTGCTTTAAAAAAAAAATTAACTGTTTACATTGTGCATTTCATAATTTTTGTGATATTTTACTTCTGTTCTGTATTCTGCAACACTGACGTTCTTTGCCAGAAGCTCATTATTTCTTAATTTCTCCTTGTTATTAAGTGTTTGTCTCATCAAGATTATCTTCTTTCCTTATAATGTAAATCTTTGTCGTGACAGCACGTATGTAGACTCAGGATATATCTTATTATGGGTATGTAAACAGTAACTTAAAAAGATAACGGTAGTCCCATAATTGATACTGCCATAGAGGAGTGAAGTGTTAGAGACATCACTATATTAGGTCCAGCATTGAGAGTTAGGGTGCCCAGTTTCCTTCCTCGCTGCCTTTTCCTTCCCTAACAGAGTCAGGCACCCATTTACAGCTAGGTTGACTTGGAATGTTTCGATAACTGGCACTCCAGCCTCTCTGTCAATTGGACGCTCAACACAGTACCTACTGAAGCAATAAGCCGCCCCATGTCAGTTAAAAAACACCAGATTGTCTTACACACTTCATCTTGTAACTGTCCTTAAAAAATTATTTTTCTAACAGAAGATGCAGAAATAAGGACTCTCACTTTACTTTTCATAGCCATCAGTGTCGCTATCAGCTATTCGATCATACATATAGACATGTCATTTCTCTGTCACTGGGTTCATACCTTTGTAGCTGAATTTAAGAAAAATAATGTATGTGATGTGAGGTTTAGTATTTGAGATGGAGAATTACAAGAATGGAGAATGTAATGGAAAATTACATATTTGGCCACAGAGACTTTCTCCGAAACAATGTCATTAATAGGCTGGACTGCCCAAGGTAAATTTCCGGTGTTATGTCTTGCGGTTCGCACTAATGACCTGTCATATCCGTTTTCTATATTTGTAATGGAGAATTACATTACAAGAATGGTTTGTGAAAAAACCTTGCAGTGGTAAACAGTCTTTTTTAGATAAAAAAACTTTAAAGTGAAGCTTGTTTGTCTTAAGTGTCATCATCATTATCATCATCTTTCAGCACCCCATGGAGCATAAGCCTTCACAAATGTATGCCAAGTCTTCTTGTCCCATGCCATCATCTCAAGGCCTTATCTTTCTATTACGCCCACGGCGACCGTTGCCTCAATTGGCTGTGTGTGGTGTACCCGGAAACGGGGCCTCCCAGTACTGAGACACAGTTAAGTCCCCGATGTCACTTATCGGTGCAGAGTTGAGAGAGATGGCTGAGCATCACAATCCCCCCTGTGTTGCAGCATGATGAGAACCCAGAATTGCACACTGAGCTTAGGGGGATCACTTGGGCACCAGACTTAATACTGGCTCTTGACTGGATGGCCGCATGCAGGAGATTTCTACAATGGGGGGTTGGCAGGTGGTGGGTATCTGGAAGTGGCTCTGTGCAGGACGTGAGGATTCCTTGGGTGAGCCCAGAACCAGAGCACAGCATTGTGCAAGCTCTGCATAGTTGGAAAGCCCCCTGGATGACGGGGAATGCACAGTGTGCTACCCCACCTGTCCCCAACTGCTAACTTAGAACCAGAAGTGGGGTCCTCTGTATGCGTGCCAGGCCAGGATAAAATGCCTGGGAAAGAGACTGAAGCTCAGAACTCCCTAACTCAAAGTTGCAGGATGGCAGGAAAGACAGGGCTATTTTGAAGATAATGCAACCATATTTTCACCATACGAGCTCGGACGCCGCCTCGGTAAACAAGGTCCGCGCAGAGCAGTGACACCCCCAGGCTGCTTGCGAATAGTCTACTACTGGGAACATAAACAGATTAGGGATGAGCCCACTCTCCCGTTGAACAGGTGCTAAAGTCATAGATACTGGGCCAGAAGGCGCACCGGAAACCACAGTATCACGCAACTCGCTTTTTTTTTCCTATGGAGAGTACACCGTCAAATAAATCTCGTACTGGTGCTCGCCCTGTGGAGCTCCACCAGGCAGGTGCAGTGCCGGGCTCTGAGCCTCGACAGAGCCCACCCTCAGCTACTGGAGGACCCTCTAGACCGTCTTGTGGAGTCAGCAGAGGCGGAGGAGAACTACTGACCAAAACAAAACAGAAAAAGAGAAACCCAGAGTGCCACTTGTCATGATGCACTGGAATGCAGAGGGAGTGAACAGCAAGCAGGCTGGATACAGCAAAAAGACAGAGCTGGAAAACATCTTGTATGAGAAGCAAGTCAGTGTTTGCTGTATCCAAGAGACTCACTTGAAAGCAGATCAAACCTTTAAAATAAGGGGATATCAATGCTTCAGATCCGACAGAAAAGATAGACGAAAAGGAGGAGTACTTACTCTTGTAAGGAATAACATTCCTGCACACGAAAGGAAAACCTTCATGGATGGAGCAGAATATCAGCTGTTGCAGATAAAGGTAGACAAGATGGAAATAGAACTCCTGAACTATTACTGTCCGAACAACAAACCCCTGAGTCTCAGCTCTATACAGGTACCAGCCACCAACTTTATAGCAGTTGGAGACTTTAATAGCCACTCCCAGAGCTGGGGCTATAACCATCTGGATCACAGAGGTGAAGAGGTTGAAACTTGGCAAGATGATCACTCCCTAATCCTAGTCAATAATGCCACAGATACTCCTACCTTCTACTCCAGAGGATGGCACACAACTTCAACACCAGATCTTGCCTTCTCCACACCAGATATAGCTGGATCTATTAGTAGAGAAGTAGGAGACCAACTAGGGGGAAGCGACCATCGCCCAATCTTTCTTACTGTCCAGAGTGCAACTCTCAGTACAGGCCCAGCCATTACAAGATGGAACTACAAAAAAGCCAACTGGGGTTTATTCAGGCATCAGGTGAACACGCTGCTGTCTACCCTCAAGGTACAGAACAGAGACATTAATGAAGTGGTAAAAGACTTCAACAGATGCATACTACAAGCTGCAAAAGAAACCATTCCCAAAGGATGCCGGCGTAACTACATACCATACTGGTCCAGCACACTCCAAGAACGTCAGGAAGCCATGGACAGGGCTAGAAAGGACGCAGAGTCTCAGCCTTCACTTGAAACTCACAACAAATGGAAAAAGGCTGTAGCAGAGTTTCAGAGAACAAAGCTAGAAGAAAAACGGAAAAGCTGGAGAACTAAAACGGCATCGCTGAACCTTGAGAAAGACGGCAGGAAACTTTGGAGATTAGTCAAGTCTCTAAATGAAGAGCGTTCCTCACCTAGGCAGACTATCACATTGGATGAAGGTGGCAAACTTTTCAGAGGAAAACAAGCTGCAGACTTGTTTGCTAGAAGATACAGTTCAGAAAGCAACTTACCCATTAACATAGATCATCAGAGAGAGATAAGAAAAGAAATACTGGCAACCATGGGACAGACAGATACTCCTGCCCCAATGAGGGAACCCATCACACTAGGAGAACTACAGAAGGCTATTTCCAAGCTTAAGTTTCAAAAGTCACCCGGCCCAGACAAAATCAGCAACGAAATGCTAGTAAATCTGAGCTCAGCAGCAAAGACAAAACTGCTTGAGATATTCAACCACAGCTGGTTGAAAGGAACGGTACCCCAAGTATGGAGAGAAGCCATCACAATACCCATACTAAAGAAAGGGAAATGTAAGACCGAGGCTGCAAGTTACCGGCCAATCAGTCTCACAAGCTGTGTTGGGAAGACTATGGAGCGAATAGTCAACCACAGATTGAAATGGTATTTAGAGTCTGAGCAGATCCTGGTGCCGGAACAAGCTGGATTTAGAGAATGCTACAGTATAGAAGACCAAGTTACTTACTTGTCTCAAGCAATAGAAGATGCCTTCCAGGAGAAGAAAAAGGTCCTAACGATCTGGGTCGACTTCAAGCAGGCCTTTGACAAGGTGTGGAAAGATGGCCTCATTGCAAAACTTAGGAGAAGTGGAATCCAAGGCAACATGATGAAATGGATCCAGTCATACTTGCATAACAGGAGAACTAGAGTCACTCTTGACGGTCTGCAGAGCAGAAAAGTGTTGCTCCATCAGGGGGGTACCTCAAGGAGGAGTAATTTCCCCAACACTCTTCCTTGTTTACATCAATGACCTGGTGAAAGATCTCCCTGCAGGAGTGAAAGCTGCCTTATATGCAGATGACCTAGTACTCTGGTGCGCTGATGAAAATGTCACCACAGCAAATTATAGAATGCAGCGGGCAGCAGACATGCTAGTGTCATGGGCAGAGAAATGGCTTATCACAATAAACACAGACAAAACCTCCACAACACTGTTCTCCCTCGCCCCCAAGGACAAATCAGCTAACATACACCTAGGGACAACCGTGATCAAGGAAGAAAGCTACCCCACCTATCTTGGGGTGACATTTGACCAAAGGCTTACATGGAATAAGCATATTGAAAATGCAGAAGGAAAGGCCCGAAGGCGACTAGGCATACTCAGAAAATTAGCAGGTACCAACTGGGGAGCAAATGAACGAAATCTAAAGAAGATTTATAATGGAGTAATAAGACCACACTTAGAGTTTAGCTCAGCAGCATGGTCATCAGCTGCTAACTCACATCTGCAGTCTTTGGACAAGGTGCAAAATCAAGCTCTCAGGCTCATTACAGGAGCCATGAAAACTACACCAATAACAGAGATGCAGAAGGTTGCTGGATTACAGACATTGTCCCATAGAAGAGACACAAAAACCATGATCCAGATGGAAAAGTATAACAGTATGCCAATGCACCCAATGAAGGCAAGACTAGATGATCTGGCATTGGGACGTCTAAAGCGTAGCAGCTTTGTGCATCGGGGGAAAAGACTTATAAGACAGCATCAAGAAGACCTATCCATGAAGACAACACCACTGAAGCCCACCCTATACCCTGTACCATGGGAGCAGGCCAGCAGTGCCCTCCAAATTAATACATCAGTCAGTGGTCTCACAAGTGGATGTGAGTATAATGATCTGCAAAAACGAACTGCTACATTGAGTATGATCCAAGAAAGCTATCCCGATCAATCATGGATACATGCCTACACAGATGGATCAGCAACTAATGCTGTTAGGAATGGAGGTGCCGGTATCTTTATCTCATATCCTGACAACCACTATGAGACTAGGCACATTCCCACTGGTAAATTCTGTTCCAACTATACAGCTGAGGTTCAAGCTCTAGAGCAAGCTGCAAATATGATTTATAACACCAACTCTGACTGCCACCAGGTAGTCATCCTCACAGATGCACTGTCTGTCCTGCAAGCTCTCAAGGGTGGTAAACTCCCGCATCTGAGAAATGAACTAAACAAGGTAGCTGCCAAAAAGAGAACCATACTTCAGTGGGTACCATCTCATTGTGGTGTACCCGGAAATGAAAAGGCAGATAAACTTGCAAAAAAGGGAGGAGAATGTGAACAAGAAGATAATGAAGTCACATACTTTGAGAAAAAGAGAGCTATCCAGACTATCAGAAGAGAACAGAACCAACCCAAAGACGACTATCACACTCTTGACCGGCAGGGACAGATAACTATTTTTCGACTCAGGACAGGGCATAACAAACTGAATAAACACATGCACAAGCTACGATTGTCTGCTTCACCACTGTGCACATGTGGATTAAACGAACAAACTGCTGAGCATGTTCTACAGGACTGTCCTCTGTATGACCAGTTAAGAAAGATATACTGGCCCAATGACTCAACACTAAACTCAAAGCTATATGGAGTTAAAGAAGAACTTCAGACAACAGTCGAATTCATCATGAGAACTCGTCTGACGGTGTAATCATCAAAGATGCGATCGCAAGAAGAAGAAGAAGAAGATCTTTCTATCAGCTGATCTCCTCAGTCTATGTCCTATCCAACACCAACATCTCCTAATCTCTTGTTCCACTGTTATCTGTTTGGCTCTTTCCATCACTTCCTCATTGGTGATCCTGTTATACCATTTCATTTCTTCTGTTCTGCGTGAGTGACCACCCGAGATAAAATGTCAGTAATGATGTTTATAAAAAAATGTAAGGTTGTTTACTTTTATTTCAAAGTCCGATATGAACACAGAAGAAATGAAGGTCAGCAGAAATCCAAACTCACTTAACATCCATGTGAACACTACTGTGATCAAGTAGATCAAAGAATTCAAGTATCTAGAGAGCATGTACTAAGTCAATGGTTGAATCGACAGGGAAGTAGAAATAAGTTGTCAAAAGACTAATGAAGTGGCACTGCTCAGTTGCCCACACATCTCCATAGTGGCAACATGGCGTGTGATAAATAGCATATTCTTACCAACTCTGTACTATCAACTATTAAAACACAAGTGAGGAAGATCTAAACATGCTAAGAATGATGTCTGGGAAAATTTGCAAATGTCACCATGAGAGACAGAAGAAGAAAAGTAAGAAATTCTGACATTGGTGGGAAAAACACAATGCTTTTTCTACATGGAGTGAGAGAAAGTAAAGTTGTATGGACACTTTGTCAGACTGCAGTCATATCAGCTTCCAGCACTGGCATTCAACAGCAGAAGATCTGGCTACAGGGCAAGAGGACACCAGATAGGATGGTAGAAAAGCAGCATTGAAGAAATCACGTAAAACTGTGAAAAGAAAACTGCTTCTTCCCATGCATAATGGCACAAGAACACAGAAAAAGGAGATATATTAATATTTTCTTGATTTCTTTGTGATGTGTTACTTTTATGTGTCTTTGATATAATGAATGTTAATATTTAGTGACAGGATGGTTCCTGTGGCCAAGATCACTTCTAGGGTAGCAGACGTATCAGACACCGAAACAAGCTAACATCAATTAGAATTATTTGAGCCACAATGGACGAAGTGGACAGTATACATTTTTATTAATACTGAGACACTGCTCCAAATTGAGAATATAGTTCAGGCCAATATACAATGGCATATAATATGCAGTCGTCGATATAACTTTAGGCAGTCCGTTCATGTCTGAAACGCTGTCCTTTTCATTTTTAACATTTTCCAATATTTATTCGCATTCAACACTGAGCAGATATACTCCCTGTAAATGCAAATAACTAGATACACCTCACAGAAGATCTTGATGTATTAGTGATGGAATAACATAGGGATATACAATAGATATTCAGGAGCTCAGACACATGCGTCCACTCGCCATGACACACAATGGTAAAAGACTTGCAGACAATCTCCTCACTTCTGCAGTTTTTAGTTTCATGTCTGCCAAAACAACCATATCGGCATGACGTCACTTCCTGTATTAATAAATGACTCCGTATAAACTAAACAAACAAGGAGCCCTGTCAAGCTAACCTTAATACCGACAAAATCGTTATGAATTTTAATCATAACAGTTACAGGTTTCTTTGTGACATGTTACAGATTTATTTGCATAATGTTGCATATTGTGAAGTTTGTTACTTCTAAAAAAAATGCCATCCTTCACATAAATATGACACACATGTAAAAATAAGTATACAAGTTACAGAGAGAATGCCCTAAATAACAGCATAATTTTTTAAAACACTTGAAATACAGGCTGCATTAAATGTTGTCAGTTTGAGAGAAATTTCCTGGTGGAAGATAACAAAAACACATTCTGAACTTTTTGCAGTTAAATAAGAGATATCATTTAATGTAATAAACTTGTTACTTCATTTAAAAAAAATTGTGACTGGATTTCAATTTCAGATTGAGTGTGCCCCCGTGTATGGAACTCAAGGACTCAATGAGTTCCTAGGCTCTATAACATCATCTGTTAAAAGAGAGGTGAGTTAGAGATTGGTTCAGCTACATCATACAGCTGTTAATCTCGTGCAAACATATTCACAGATTAACCTAATGTCAATTTTATTTTTAAAGGACATGATGATTTATGTTTCAAGAGCTGATATGTGCCATTAACAGGGTTTAAATTATTTTTAACACACATGAGTAAATATGCCTCGTGTAGTTCCCATGGGTCTCTGACGAGACAAAGAAAGAGTTAGGACTACTGCCCCCTCAGGTATATACAAGGTAACTAATATGAGGTTGTGCATAGGGCTGGCGACCTCCTCATGTAAAACAAATGGCCGCAGAAACCACCACTACAAGAGCATGTGACTGCTTGGTGCAGGCTTCCTGTGGGAACAGCTGCAGTGGTGGCTCCATGCTCCATAAGGAGCGGAGAGGAAAATGATGATGATGATGAGTAAATATGTTTATTGGTACAAAATTGATGTTATGGCCAATTTAAAATAGGCATGGGTGTGTGTGTTTGTGTGCATGCACATTTGCGTACATACTGTGTCCTTATGTTATACTTCTTTTATTAGTTTGCCATCTAATCAGTTATCTTCTCCAGAGCTACCTTATTTTTCGGACTTCTTCCATTCGTGTGCTGTAATCCTTGTTACTGGCTCGTGCGTTTCATCATGCTCCAGCTCCATCCACACCAAGTTTCCAGATTACATCAATTATTATATCGCACACATTGTTTATCTTCTCTTTTGTTCTCATTTGTTTCATCTGATCCTGTGTGGGTAGGGGTCAGACAAAAGCTGGTACCCTGGTCCTCCAGGTTGGGGGTTTTAGCATAGGGCCGACACCCCTGTCTATGTAAAAAAAAAATAATGAAGTTACGGAAACAACATCAAATGAACAAACTTTGCTGCGGGATGGACATTCGGAGTCTGTGGCTCGTATGACTGTCAGTGGTGAAAGCCGAAAGGAAGCCACTGACATGAAAATGAATGTCCTGACCGCAAAACAGGATACGAGAATAGGATTTTGGAATGTCAGGACAATGTACGAGACAGGTAAACTAAGACAGGTCACGGCAGAAATGAGAAACTATAGGTTACACATCCTGGGGATAAGTGAGAGCAGATGGACAGGGGCAGGAAAAGTTAAAACAGCAACAGGAGAAACAGTACTTTACTCTGGAAGAGAGGATGGACAGCACAATGAAGGCATAGCCATTATTCTACAGAAAGGGATAGAAAGGACATTACTGGAATGGAAACCCATCAACAACAGACTGATAAGATTGAGATTGAGAGGGAGATTCACCAACACTACAATAATACAATGCTACGCACCAACGAATGATAGCGATGAGGAGGTCAAGGATGAATTCTATCAACAACTGCAGAAAGAAATGGAAGACACACCTAGATATGATCTTGTTATAGTAATGGGAGACCTCAATGCGAAAGTTGGTACACACAATATATATAATGAAAGAACAATGGGGAAATGCGGCAGCGGAACAGCAAACGAAAATGGGGATAAGCTAATAAGTTTCTGTAGCATTAACAACCTGGTCATTGGAGGAACACTTTTCCCACATAAGGAAATTCACAAGTTAACATGGGAATCACCAAATGGTCGGGACAGAAACCAGATAGACCACATCATGGTTAACGGTAGATGGAGACATGCATTACAAGATGTGAAGGTAAGAAGAGGTGCAGATGTGGGAAGTGATCACCATTTAGTAGTAGCAAAACTGAAAGTGAAACTAAGAAGGGCTGGACCAACTGTAATTACACAGAAAAGGTTTGACATCAGCAAATTGAAGGACCCCCTTACCAGAAAAGCTTTTGCAGCCGACATTAAGAAACGATATCAATTTGCCAAAAGACAGGATAAGACATTGACTGATGATATAGACCAGAATTTCAACACCATTTCAACAGTATATAAGGAAAGTAGCAAATCATGCTTAGGATTCCAGGAAAGGAAGAAGCAAGACTGGATAACACCAGAAACACTAAACACCATAAAGATGAGAAAGGAAATGAAAAGAAAGAAAACAGAAGCGAAGTCCCCCAGGTTAAAGCAACTATATAGCGAACAGTACAGCCAGCTGGACAGGGAAGTTAAACGCCAAACCCGAGCCAACAAAAAGAATTTCCTAGACGATCTTGCAAAACAGGCAGAAGAGGCAGCACTGAGAAATGAACAAAGCACAGTATACAAAATAACTAAATTCATCAGCGAAAAACAAGGTGCAAACAATATTACATTAGTAAGAGATAAGCAAGGAAATCTCATCAAGACAGCAGAGGGACAGGAAACAAGATGGGCAGAGCACTTCAGAGAAACTCTGAACAAGGAAATACCAGAGACACAATTGAATGTTCCTGAGGCTGAAAACGATCTAGATGTAAATACAGACATTCCACGAAAAGAAGAAATCATCACAGCAATCAAAGGGTTAAAGAACGGTAAAGCTCCGGGCCATGATAACTTAAATGCAGAGCTATTTAAGACAGACCCTGAGCTAGCAGCAGAACTATTAGAACCACTATTTGCACAAGTGTGGAAAACGGGGACAACACCATCAGAGTGGAACAAAGGAATAATTGTCAAATTGCCCAAAAAGGGAGATCTTGCAGACTGCAATAATTGGAGAGGAATCACTGTTCTCTCAGTTCGCAGCAAAATACTAGGCAGGATAATTATACAGAGAATTTCAAAGGCAGTAGACTACAAACTGAGGAAAGAACAAGCAGGATTTAGAAAGAACAGAAGATGTGTAGACCATATATTCACTCTCAGGAACATTATAGAGCAGTGCTCAGAATGGCAAAGACAGCTTTACATAAATTTTGTTGATTTTGAAAAGGCTTTTGACAGCATACATAGGGACAGTTTATGGAAAATACTGAGGGCTTATGGAATTCCAAGCTGCATAGTGTCAATCATAAAAAGCCTCTATGCCAACTTTACGTGTAGTGTTGGGCAGAGCAACCTAACCTTTGAGGTGAAGACAGGAGTACGACAGGGATGCCCCTTATCAACCACTCTTTTTTTAACAGTCATAGACTGGGTGATGCGCCAGACAACAGAGGGCAGTCCAAGAGGAATAAGATGGACTACATTTTCTACATTGGAAGATCTGGAATATGCAGATGACATTGCACTGCTGGCACATTCACATCAACACATCCAGGAAAAAACGGATAGACTTAAAAAATTTAGCCAGCAGGTGGGCTTGAACATCAATTTAAAGAAGTCTGAGGTCATGACGCTCAATGTGAGCAACCCTGAGCCCATATCAGTAAGGAATCAGCAATTGGTACAGACAGATACCTTCACATACCTAGGAAGCATAGTAACACCAGACGGTGGGGCAGGCAAAGACATCAACATCAGAATGAATAAGGCAAGAACAGCCTTCTTTAGCCTAAATAACATCTGGAAGTCCTCCCAATACAGCACAAGCACAAAATTAAGATTATACCAGAGTTACGTGCTTTCTGTGCTTCTCTATGGTGCGGAATGCTGGAGAGTCACAGAGAAGGAAATGTCAAAATTGTCCTCTTTTCACACAACATGCCTAAGAAAAATTCACCGCATCTTTTGGCCGAATACCATCACCAACCAAGATCTGCTTACTCGTAGCAAGCAAGAGGACATGCACACCATCATAGCTGGCAGACGCTGGAGCTGGGTTGGTCATGTCCTCAGAAGAGACCCCGATGCCATCACAAGAACAGCTATGCTTTGGACCCCTGAAGGAAAGCGAAAGAGAGGCCGACCAAAAACAACTTGGCGGAGGACTGTGGAGGCTGAGATGCAAAGAATGAACCAGAGTTGGGGCACTGTACGAAGGATGGCCACCGACCGTGCAAAGTGGAATCAATTTGTTGTTGCCCTACAAGACGCCACTAGGCGTGATGGCCACTGACTGCTTTGACGGTCGGTGGTTAAGGATCGAAGAAGAAGAAGAATAGATCTTGAAATGAAACAACACAAAATCTATCTATATTTAATATGAAGGTTGATTTTGCATGTATAAAAAATTGTATGTTTTATTTCATATTAAGCACTGCAGTTTTTTCAGCATGATATATCATGTGCTTTATTCAGGTGCTGATGAATCTGTCCCCTGACTTAGTCAAGGCTGCAAAAGATGCTATAAAAGCAGTATATACAGCAGTGGCTCTTCCAAATGATGTGAATACTGTAAGTTTGAAATTGTAGAGCAGTATTTCTAAATGCTGCTCTCCAAAGGGAACATTTTTTATTGGAGGAGATGTGGCAATGGGGCAGTAAGAGGGAAGGTGAATTAGAAGAGGGTAATAGGGAGGCATTTAGTTACATGTGGATTAAAATTTAAAAAAAGCAGAATTTTTGCAAAGAAACAAAAACAAGGCAGCTTGTGGTGTGACTAATCTCATTGGCGTATTTTACAAATGTAAAAAAATTATCTTTTTTTTATCATTTAAAATTTTACTTAGCATTTTAACTGCACAATGCCAGCTTGCAAAGTCTGTCTTAACGATCTGTTTTATCTTCGACATTATTAACTGAAATAGTTAATGATTAGATGAAAAATTTACAGACATTAAAAATAAACGATCACAGTTTGAAGATGATGTGCAGCCATATGGGGGACTGGGAAAAGTCTTCCACAATTATATAAGGATTTGCACATACAGATTATTAAGAACAAGATATTTGGGATAAATATAAAAGGAAAGAGAAAATAAATATAATCTCAAGACACCTATGCATGACACTGGACCAACAACTGATCTGGAATAAGCACATAGATAAACTGGCAGAGACTTGCAAAGGATTAAATAACTTACTTACTTACTTAGTCGTTCCCCTTCTACCGTGAGGTGTAGAGGTTTGGAAGAGAGAGCGCCAGACCATTCTATCAGCTGTCTTCTTCCTGGCCTGGTTCCATTCTAGTCCTCGGTCCTTCAAAGATTGTCTAATGTTGTCCTCCCAGCGGACTCTGGGTCGTCCTGGAGGTCTGGATCCCTGGCTCTTTGTTTCCCATGCTTGTCGTGGTAGCCGATCTTCTCCCATTCTGCAGACATGGCCAAACCATCTTAGTTGGGACTGTTCTATTTAGGTCTGCAGCGGATGGGATTTTAGGCCTTGACGGATCGTCTGGTTGCGGACCATGTCTCTTCTTGTTACTTCAACCACTTTCCTCAGATACCTCATTTCTGAGGTTTGGATCTGGCTTTTGTGGGTTGTAGTCATTGCCCACGACTCGCATCCATATGTCAAGACTGGGACATAGGTGGAGCGGTATACAGCCATCTTCGTTTTCTTACCAACCTCTTTCTTGCTGAGGAATCCACGATTTATGGCCTGAAAAAGTCTCCCAGCCGCTGCTTTTCGAGTGGCCAACTCTTCTTTGATGCCTCCCTTTCGGTCTATAATAGCTCCGAGATATTTAAAGTGGTCGACCTGCTCCAGGACCTGTTCTCCCAACTTAATCTGATGTCTTCTTTCTTCTCGTGATATCACCATGGATTTTGTTTTAGAGCTGCTTATGACCATCCCTCTCTTCTCCAGCTCTTCCTTCCAGACTTGCAGGTTGGATTGGAGATGTGCCTCTGATTTAGCAATCAGGGCACGCCCACGGCGACCGTTGCCTCAACTGGCTGTGTGTGGTGTACCCGGAAACGGGGCCTCCCAGTACTGAGACACAGTTAAGTCCCCGATGTCATTTATCGGTGCAGAGTTGAGAGAGATGGCTGAGCATCACAATCCCCCCTGTGTTGCAGCATGATGAGAACCCAGAATTGCACACTGAGCTTGGGGGGAATCACTTGGGCACCAGACTTAATACTGGCTCTTGACTGGATGGCCGCATGCAGGAGATTTCTACAATGGGGGGTTGGCAGGTGGTGGGTATCTGGAAGTGGCTCTGTGCAGGACGTGAGGATTCCTTGGGTGAGCCCAGAACCAGAGCACAGCATTGTGCAAGCTCTGCATAGTTGGAGAGCCCCCTGGATGACGGGGAATGCACAGTGTGCTACCCCACCTGTCCCCAACTGCTAACTTAGAACCAGAAGTGGGGTCCTCTGTATGCGTGCCAGGCCAGGATAAAATGCCTGGGAAAGAGACTGGAGCTCAGAACTCCCTAACTCAAAGTTGCAGGATGGCAGGAAAGACAGGGCTATTTTGAAGATAATGCAACCATATTTTCACCATACGAGCTCGGACGCCGCCTCGGTAAACAAGGTCCGCGCAGAGCAGTGACACCCCCAGGCTGCTTGCGAATAGTCTACTACTACTGGGAACATAAACAGATTAGGGATGAGCCCACTCTCCCGTTGAACAGGTGCTAAAGTCATAGATACTGGGCCAGAAGGCGCACCGGAAACCACAGTATCACGCAACTCGCTTTTTTTTTTCTATGGAGAGTACACCGTCAAATAAATCTCGTACTGGTGCTCGCCCTGTGGAGCTCCACCAGGCAGGTGCAGTGCCGGGCTCTGAGCCTCGACAGAGCCCACCCTCAGCTACTGGAGGACCCTCTAGACCGTCTTGTGGAGTCAGCAGACGGCGGAGGAGAACTACTGACCAAAACAAAACAGAAAAAGAGAAACCCAGAGTGCCACTTGTCATGATGCACTGGAATGCAGAGGGAGTGAACAGCAAGCAGGCTGGATACAGCAAAAAGACAGAGCTGGAAAACATCTTGTATGAGAAGCAAGTCAGTGTTTGCTGTATCCAAGAGACTCACTTGAAAGCAGATCAAACCTTTAAAATAAGGGGATATCAATGCTTCAGATCCGACAGAAAAGATAGACGAAAAGGAGGAGTACTTACTCTTGTAAGGAATAACATTCCTGCACACGAAAGGAAAACCTTCATGGATGGAGCAGAATATCAGCTGTTGCAGATAAAGGTAGACAAGATGGAAATAGAACTCCTGAACTATTACTGTCCGAACAACAAACCCCTGAGTCTCAGCTCTATACAGGTACCAGCCACCAACTTTATAGCAGTTGGAGACTTTAATAGCCACTCCCAGAGCTGGGGCTATAACCATCTGGATCACAGAGGTGAAGAGGTTGAAACTTGGCAAGATGATCACTCCCTAATCCTAGTCAATAATGCCACAGATACTCCTACCTTCTACTCCAGAGGATGGCACACAACTTCAACACCAGATCTTGCCTTCTCCACACCAGATATAGCTGGATCTATTAGTAGAGAAGTAGGAGACCAACTAGGGGGAAGCGACCATCGCCCAATCTTTCTTACTGTCCAGAGTGCAACTCTCAGTACAGGCCCAGCCATTACAAGATGGAACTACAAAAAAGCCAACTGGGGTTTATTCAGGCATCAGGTGAACACGCTGCTGTCTACCCTCAAGGTACAGAACAGAGACATTAATGAAGTGGTAAAAGACTTCAACAGATGCATACTACAAGCTGCAAAAGAAACCATTCCCAAAGGATGCCGGCGTAACTACATACCATACTGGTCCAGCACACTCCAAGAACGTCAGGAAGCCATGGACAGGGCTAGAAAGGACGCAGAGTCTCAGCCTTCACTTGAAACTCACAACAAATGGAAAAAGGCTGTAGCAGAGTTTCAGAGAACAAAGCTAGAAGAAAAACGGAAAAGCTGGAGAACTAAAACGGCATCGCTGAACCTTGAGAAAGACGGCAGGAAACTTTGGAGATTAGTCAAGTCTCTAAATGAAGAGCGTTCCTCACCTAGGCAGACTATCACATTGGATGAAGGTGGCAAACTTTTCAGAGGAAAACAAGCTGCAGACTTGTTTGCTAGAAGATACAGTTCAGAAAGCAACTTACCCATTAACATAGATCATCAGAGAGAGATAAGAAAAGAAATACTGGCAACCATGGGACAGACAGATACTCCTGCCCCAATGAGGGAACCCATCACACTAGGAGAACTACAGAAGGCTATTTCCAAGCTTAAGTTTCAAAAGTCACCCGGCCCAGACAAAATCAGCAACGAAATGCTAGTAAATCTGAGCTCAGCAGCAAAGACAAAACTGCTTGAGATATTCAACCACAGCTGGTTGAAAGGAACGGTACCCCAAGTATGGAGAGAAGCCATCACAATACCCATACTAAAGAAAGGGAAATGTAAGACCGAGGCTGCAAGTTACCGGCCAATCAGTCTCACAAGCTGTGTTGGGAAGACTATGGAGCGAATAGTCAACCACAGATTGAAATGGTATTTAGAGTCTGAGCAGATCCTGGTGCCGGAACAAGCTGGATTTAGAGAATGCTACAGTATAGAAGACCAAGTTACTTACTTGTCTCAAGCAATAGAAGATGCCTTCCAGGAGAAGAAAAAGGTCCTAACGATCTGGGTCGACTTCAAGCAGGCCTTTGACAAGGTGTGGAAAGATGGCCTCATTGCAAAACTTAGGAGAAGTGGAATCCAAGGCAACATGATGAAATGGATCCAGTCATACTTGCATAACAGGAGAACTAGAGTCACTCTTGACGGTCTGCAGAGCAGAAAAGTGTTGCTCCATCAGGGGGTACCTCAAGGAGGAGTAATTTCCCCAACACTCTTCCTTGTTTACATCAATGACCTGGTGAAAGATCTCCCTGCAGGAGTTAAAGCTGCCTTATATGCAGATGACCTAGTACTCTGGTGCGCTGATGAAAATGTCACCACAGCAAATTATAGAATGCAGCGGGCAGCAGACATGCTAGTGTCATGGGCAGAGAAATGGCTTATCACAATAAACACAGACAAAACCTCCACAACACTGTTCTCCCTCGCCCCCAAGGATAAATCAGCTAACATACACCTAGGGACAACCGTGATCAAGGAAGAAAGCTACCCCACCTATCTTGGGGTGACATTTGACCAAAGGCTTACATGGAATAAGCATATTGAAAATGCAGAAGGAAAGGCCCGAAGGCGACTAGGCATACTCAGAAAATTAGCAGGTACCAACTGGGGAGCAAATGAACGAAATCTAAAGAAGATTTATAATGGAGTAATAAGACCACACTTAGAGTTTAGCTCAGCAGCATGGTCATCAGCTGCTAACTCACATCTGCAGTCTTTGGACAAGGTGCAAAATCAAGCTCTCAGGCTCATTACAGGAGCCATGAAAACTACACCAATAACAGAGATGCAGAAGGTTGCTGGATTACAGACATTGTCCCATAGAAGAGACACAAAAACCATGATCCAGATGGAAAAGTAACTCGTCTGACGGTGTAATCATCAAAGATGCGATCGCAAGAAGAAGAAGATGGAAAAGTATAACAGTATGCCAATGCACCCAATGAAGGCAAGACTAGATGATCTGGCATTGGGACGTCTAAAGCGTAGCAGCTTTGTGCATCGGGGGAAAAGACTTATAAGACAGCATCAAGAAGACCTATCCATGAAGACAACACCACTGAAGCCCACCCTATACCCTGTACCATGGGAGCAGGCCAGCAGTGCCCTCCAAATTAATACATCAGTCAGTGGTCTCACAAGTGGATGTGAGTATAATGATCTGCAAAAACGAACTGCTACATTGAGTATGATCCAAGAAAGCTATCCCGATCAATCATGGATACATGCCTATACAGATGGATCAGCAACTAATGCTGTTAGGAATGGAGGTGCCGGTATCTTTATCTCATCTCCTGACAACCACTATGAGACTAGGCACATTCCCACTGGTAAATTCTGTTCCAACTATACAGCTGAGGTTCAAGCTCTAGAGCAAGCTGCAAATATGATTTATAACACCAACTCTGACTGCCACCAGGTAGTCATCCTCACAGATGCACTGTCTGTCCTGCAAGCTCTCAAGGGTGGTAAACTCCCGCATCTGAGAAATGAACTAAACAAGGTAGCTGCCAAAAAGAGAACCATACTTCAGTGGGTACCATCTCATTGTGGTGTACCCGGAAATGAAAAGGCAGATAAACTTGCAAAAAAGGGAGGAGAATGGGAACAAGAAGATAATGAAGTCACATACTTTGAGAAAAAGAGAGCTATCCAGACTATCAGAAGAGAACAGAACCAACCCAAAGACGACTATCACACTCTCGACCGGCAGGGACAGAGAACTATTTTTCGACTCAGGACAGGGCATAACAAACTGAATAAACACATGCACAAGCTACGATTGTCTGCTTCACCACTGTGCACATGTGGATTAAACGAACAAACTGCTGAGCATGTTCTACAGGACTGTCCTCTGTATGACCAGTTAAGAAAGATATACTGGCCGAATGACTCAACACTAAACTCAAAGCTATATGGAGTTAAAGAGGAACTTCAAACAACAGTTGAATTCATCATGAGAACTCGTCTGACGGTGTAATCATCAAAGATGCGATCGCAAGAAGAAGAAGAAGAAGAAGCAATCAGGGCAACATCATCAGCAAATGCCAGCTCCGAAATATAGACCTGTCTCATCTTCCAGTACCCCACTGAATACTTTCTTGTTCTCTCCTTACATGCCTTGATGACATCGTCCATAAGGAGTATGAAGAGGTAAGGTGATAGGATATCACCTTGTCTTACACCAGTGGTGGTCCTGAACTCTTCTGACTTATGATTTGCTGTCCTCACATAATTTCTGCAAGACTTGTAGAAGCTCTGTATAGCATGAATCAGAGGTGCTGGAATATTCTTCCTTGCCAAACAGTCCCAAAGTTTGCTCCAGGGGACCCTGTCAAACACCTTTTCCAGATCTATGAAACAAAGATGGATCTCACTCTTATACTCAAGGGCCTTTTCACTCAGCTGTCTGAGTGTGAAGATTAGGTCTTGAGTACTTCGGTTTGCTTGGAATCCGCACTGGACCTCATCCAATTGTGGCTCAGCTAGGCGTCGGAGTCTCTGCTCTAGGATTCTAGAGTAGATTTTACCAGGGACACTAAGAAGGGATATGCCTCTATGGTTTCCACATTGTCGATTGTCACCCTTTTTGAAAATTGGTGTTATGATGGCAATCTCCCAATCCTTTGGTATGGTCTTGTTGCACCATGCTGCCTGTAGGACCTTTAGGAGTAATAGGTCGCCTGATGCTCCCATGTACTTAACCATTTCTGGTGTTATACCATCATGCCCTGCTGCTTTGCCCATCTTGATTTTCTCCAGTGCTGCCCTCAGTTCTTCCATCTTTATGTCATCTTCACCATCATTGGTTTTCTCTTCTGTGCTAGTGGTTATCATTTCTGATGCTTCACCATGCTCACCATCCAGGAGTTCTGAGAAATATTCTTTCCATCTTTCCATTACTTCCTTCGGGGCAGTAAGCAATTTGCCTTGCTTGTCCTTTATAAATTTGAGAGGGCATTGTTTTTCTTTCCTCATGTTCTTTAGGGTCTTATAGAACAATTTCTGGTTTTCTTGTGCATCTTTTTCTAGCTTTTCTCCAAATTCTTCCCAGGACTTCTGTTTTGCTGCTAGCACTTTGTTCTTTGCTTCTGTTCTGAGTGTCACATATTCTCTATATTTTTCCATTTGTCCTATTGTGTTTTTAGCTCCTAAGTATTGTTTCCATGCCATTTTCTTCTCTCTTATTTTCTCTTTGACTTCCTCTGTCCACCAAGGTGTCCTCTTTCTCTGGTTCCCAAGTCGGACTTCACCGCATGCTTCTGCAGCAGCTGTCTTTATGATATCCTTTAATTTATTCCAGAGGGTTTCCAAGTCATCAGGTCGTTCTTCTGTGTTGCTCACTGCTGTAGCAATAAGCCCCTGATATCTGGTCTTAATTTCTGGCTCTCTCAGCTTGTAGGTCCTAATGCTCATTTCTCCTGCTCGTTTACTTGGTTTCTTGCGTGATGTTGGGCAGTTCCTAGGCTGAGCAACTCTTTCAGTTGTTCGTTTGATTGTTAGCAGGTAGTGATCACTTCCAATCTCTGGCCCCCTCCAGACTCTTGCATCTCGGACATATCTGAATGAGCTTCTCCGAACAATGGCATAGTCGATCACTGACTTCTCATTCTTGGTTGGTTCACATCTAGTGTATGCATGTATGCGCTTATGGGGGAACTTTGTGTTTGTAATGATCAGATTCTGCTCACTGCAGAATCTAAGGAGTCGCTTTCCATTGTCATTGAGAGTATCTTCTCCATATCTTCCGATAACTCCACCCCATCTAGCATGGTCATTTCCAACTCTGGCATTAAAATCTCCGAGCATGATAACTTCATCTAGGCAGTCATCCACTGTCCTTTGAAGCAGCTCGAAGAATTCCTCCTTGACCTCTGCTCTCTCATCCTCATTTGGCCCATACACTATGACCAGGTTGACTATGGTTTCTCCTTCTTTTAGTTTTACAACCATAATGCGCTCCGAGACAAAGTTCCATCCCTTGATACTATCTTTTTGATTTTGGGCCACAATGCAACCCACGCCCCCTTTAGCTCTTTCAGATATGGGTACACCACTGTAGAGCAACGTGTTGCCATCGAGATCCATGACTCCTTGTCCTTTTTTCTTCGTTTCCGTTATAGCCAGGATTTCTAGTTTTGCTTTCCTCATCTCTTCCACCAGCTCCTCTTCCTTCCCATTTATACTTCTTGTGTTCCAAGTTCCATAAGTCGTAGTCCGTAGTCCGTTCCAGTTCGTCGCCTTTAGAATCAGTCCGGTTTTCTCTCTTGTATTGCTCGTAATCATAGTTTAAGACAAACAGGTGATTGGCCTGTTGTGCCTTTGCATGGTGGAGGGGCTGCCTCCTTACGGCCTCCATGCAGGCCGCCCTCCTCCTTTTTCATCCGGGCTTGGGACCGGCATTGGCGGAGTTGGATTAAATAACATGCTAAGAAATTTTTAAAGGAAATGGATAGAGCACAAGTACAAAGTTGTATAAATCCGTTATTAGAAGAAACAGATTATATACCAGAATAGTATTTGACTCAGGCAGCAGAGTTAATCCTATGGACAAAACTTTAATGGGCATATGAATGTTGCCAATTTGCTGTTGGTCTCATCAATTACAGGGTTCTGAAACATGGTGAACAACAAATACAATAACCAAGAAGTTACAGACATTCATAAATCCTTTATTAGAAGAAACGTTGATTATACCAGAATAGTATTTATTCCAAAGCAGGACTCTCTGGGCAAGACTTTAATGGACACATGAATGTTGCTAATTTGCTGTTGGTCTCATCAATTACAGGGTTCTGAAACATGGTGAACAACAAATACAACAACCAAGAAGTTACAGACATTCATAAATCCTTTATTAGAAGAAACGTTGATTATACCAGAATAGTATTTATTCCAAAGCAGGACTCTCTGGGCAAGACTTTAATGGACACATGAATGTTGCCAATTTGCTGTTGGTCTCATCAGTTACAGGGTTCTGAAACATGGTGAACAAAAAATACAATAACCAAGAAGTTACAGACATTCATAAATCCTTTATTAGAAGAAACATTGATTATACCAGAATAGTATTTATTCCAAAGCAGGACTCTCTGGGCAAAACTTTAATGGACACATGAATGTTGCCAATTTGCTGTTGGTCACAGCAATTACAGGGTTCTGAAACATAGTGAACAACAAATACATCAACCAAGAAGTTACAGACATTCATAAATCCTTTATTAGAAGAAACATTGATTATACCAGAATAGTATTTATTCCAAAGCAGGACTCTCTGGGCAAGACTTTAATGGACACATGAATGTTGCCAATTTGCTGTTGGTCTCATCAATTACAGGGTTCTGAAACATGGTGAACAAAAAATACAATAACCAAGAAGTTACAGACATTCATAAATCCTTTATTAGAAGAAACATTGATTATACCAGAATAGTATTTATTCCAAAACAGGACTCTCTGGGCAAGACTTTAATGGACACATGAATGTTGCCAATTTGCTGTTGGTCTCATCAATTACAGGGTTCTGAAACATGGTGAACAAAAAATACAATAACCAAGAAGTTACAGACATTCATAAATCCTTTATTAGAAGAAACATTGATTATACCAGAATAGTATTTATTCCAAAGCAGGACTCTCTGGGCAAGACTTTAATGGACACATGAATGTTGCCAATTTGCTGTTGGTCTCATCAGTTACAGGGTTCTGAAACATGGTGAACAAAAAATACAATAACCAAGAAGTTACAGACATTCATAAATCCTTTATTAGAAGAAACGTTGATTATACCAGAATAGTATTTATTCCAAAGCAGGACTCTCTGGGCAAGACTTTAATGGACACATGAATGTTGCCAATTTGCTGTTGGTCTCATCAATTACAGGGTTCTGAAACATGGTGAACAAAAAATACAATAACCAAGAAGTTACAGACATTCATAAATCCTTTATTAGAAGAAACGTTGATTATACCAGAATAGTATTTATTCCAAAGCAGGACTCTCTGGGCAA
Source organism: Oreohelix idahoensis (assembly GCA_024509875.1). Classification (NCBI taxonomy): domain Eukaryota; kingdom Metazoa; phylum Mollusca; class Gastropoda; order Stylommatophora; family Oreohelicidae; genus Oreohelix; species Oreohelix idahoensis. The sequence continues at coordinate 113,332 of JAMPIV010019058.1, forward strand.
GACTTTAATGGACACATGAATGTTGCCAATTTGCTGTTGGTCTCATCAATTACAGGGTTCTGAAACATGGTGAACAAAAAATACAATAACCAAGAAGTTACAGACATTCATAAATCCTTTATTAGAAGAAACATTGATTATACCAGAATAGTATTTATTCCAAAACAGGACTCTCTGGGCAAGACTTTAATGGACACATGAATGTTGCCAATTTGCTGTTGGTCTCATCAATTACAGGGTTCTGAAACATGGTGAACAAAAAATACAACAACCAAGAAGTTACAGACATTCATAAATGGATGTTTGCATAGGATAGAAGGATTAAAATGGTACGACAAGATCACCAATGTGGAACTGATGATAAGTACCAGACAGATGCCAGTGGAACAAGGTTGAGAAAAGGATACTTGGGATGGATAGGATGCATATTGAAGAAACCTGTTGATAGTATTACAAGTCCTTGTTCTGGAATTTCCAGGGGAAGAGAGGTAGAGAGATAGAAAACACATGAAGAATATAACTGGAAACAGTAATGATAATGATGAGGAAGACATGAAAATACCTTGATCTGATGGCACGAGACAGGAAGACTTGGCACGCATTTGTGCCTATGCTCCTTGGGGAGCTGAAGGGTGATAATGATGATGGCAGCTGTATATACTTTTATAAGATAGGTCATACCAAAATGGACCCTTCTGTCACCGCCCTCTAGCGTGACCTGAAATTCATTTCCCACGACCCACTCATATGTCCTAGATTCTGCAGTTAGATGCATTTGTTGTTAACAACAGGAGGATTGTTACATCCTACATGTCCAGTCCCCTAGTTAGTCGTAGCAGGGAATATTTATCCCCTATGCTATAAGAGCAAAGTACAGGTTGGTAACCCAGAATCCGAAATGCTCAGGGATGGCTGTGTTTCAGCTTTCGGATTTTTTCGGTTTTAGGATTTCGCTAAATGTAGGCCCAAAAATCTGCCCAAGTTACTCAAAGTAGCCTGTCGCCTAAAAAGTTGCCCAAGTCACCCAAAAGTCGGCCCAAAAAACTTTTTGGAATATTTCGTTTTTGGATTTTGGGTTACTGACACGTATTGCGTAGAGAATGTATCCAGTACTTTGTAAGTTCCAGTCAGGGTATTGTATTTTCTTTTAGCAGGGTTTACATGTGAGTGAGGTCATAGTGCATATTCATATTCATCCATTACACCAATGAACTCAGCATGCCATGATTTTGGAAGATCACAAGAAATCTTGGAGTTTCTGGTACAGATATTTTAAAAATATTAATGCAATAGAAAAGTGGAAAGAAATAAATAAAAAAATATTGAAAGTAAAGATCCAGTGAAGTGTGAAATGTTATTATCTTGTTTCAGAGTAATAATGACTTAATGACAACAACGTTGGTTGATCTATATCAAGGTGAGTAATATTTGATAACTATGCTTGTTTATTGGTGTTATAATTCAATAATTTACAGTCTATACATTTGATAGTTATAGTGTGCATCCCTGGGCTCAAATAGGATAACTACACTGTATGGAGCATGTCATAAATGTGATACCATTCCAGCTACCAGACGTTGCCGTGGTGGCCACAAGTCCATATGAGAAAAGAGTGTTAAATGTGAGACCAACCACTTCAGCCCACAGAGAATAAGTAGTGAAATTTGAGCTGTAAATCAGAACAAATAAAGGCAACATCACTATTTATCAGCACATGACAGATGCCATACTTAGATGAGAGAAGAGAAATAAATAAAATTGTGAAGGTATTGCAGAGTGTTTTCTTTGCCATATGCTGATACTATTACTTGTTTTCATGTCAAAGAAGTACAGTGAACATTTTGAGCAACAAATTTGCAGTCAGACGTAAAAGGGGCTTTCATTTGGGAATAGAAATTGGGAATAGCCTTGAAAAAAGATACAGAAAAATGTGCACCAGACAAAAAAGCCTGGCTAGCAGTGTTTGATGGACTAGCTTTAATTGTTATTTCAAGATTTCATTATTCTAACTCTAGGAACATTACTTGTAGTTTAAACCAAAATGGTGTTCTTATGAAGTTGGGGGCAGGCCTTCAACCGTATGTTATCCAGTTTGTGTAAAGTGAACAATTTATAGATATGGTTTGTAATTCTCTTGTATCAGGCACTAAAGTATTGGCATTATTGTGCTTGCTCTGTGTAGTCCTCTGTGATCTCTGATGAGACAGAGAAAGAATGATCCCTCCGGCATGTCATACAAGGCGACTAATGTGAAGTTGTGCATGAAGTGGGCACTCTTTTAACTTTTACGTTAACAATTTGCTACAGAATCCACTGCTGCAAGAGCACATAATGCTTGGTGCAGGTTTCCCTGCACGAGGGCCAGCTGCAGTGGTAGCTGTATTAGGAGAGAAAAGGAAAATGACAATGATTAGGGTTCGTAGCGACCTGGAAAAGGCTGGAAAATGTAAAAAAAAAATTCCAGGCCTTGAAAAGGCTGGAAAAATGGCTAAAAGCCTTGAATTTCCCATATCAGACCTGGAAAAAAAATACGAATCGAAAGTTGGATGCTTGGTGTCCATTTTTCGATTATTGGTGGTATTTTTCGTTAAACTTCAGTTACCGTAGATTTTTTACTTCCCTTTGCGCACTAAATCCATTTCCAGACGTTTTCGGTGGTTTGCGTTAATGACGTGAATGCACAAATTTATTTTTAGCGTTCGCGTCTGCTATTCGAATCAAGCATCACCACCTTTAAAACTATTATTTAGAAACATGCCTGGTTGTCACTTTCAGTATATATGACTAGAAATGCCAAGTTATAAAACATGGATAGCTCCTGGAAAAATTGCAAATTACGCAAATTGCACTATGTGTAAAAAAGAAATATATTTGACCTGCATTGGAGAAAGTGCAGTAAAGTCGCATGCTACTGGAAAAAAAAACACCAAGAACTTGTCTTCACATTCAAGTTGTATTAAATCGTTCATTTCAACTGAGGTAAGTAATAAATTCATTTATAAAACATATTTAATAAGTCTAGTTTATAGATAGGCCTACTGTACTTGCGTCTGTAATTTACAATGTATTTACAGTTCTATTTTTAACCATGGCCAAAATTATAGTGTTTGAATGAAATTTCTTGGTTTACAACTGCTTATGGGAACATGTTTGACACAGTTTAAGATGGTCAGGAATAGAAATTGATGGCGATTCCATATCCTATAGCCTACCCTGTTATCAGACCCATGTCCCACTGTTCATTTTACCACATTTTTTGGAAATAAATATATTTTGAATGCTTTTTTAAATTTTTGATGAAGAGACATATCCCGTTCAACCTCTGAAGGGTTATAATTAGGATAGGCCTACATGTTTTCAATTCCAGATAATATGAATAACCGCCGATACATGAAAGTGGCATCACATCTGTCAAATCACTGTAATTAGGATATATGAAAATTACCAATTTTGTGCATAGGCCTATGTTATTTTAAAAGTAAATAAATAAAATTTAAAAAAAATCTAAATAAACAGAAACGAGATAAAACAAAACGCAACCAAAAAAAAACCCAAAAAAAATAGTAAAGATGGGGGGGGCGGGGGGGGGGGGGGGGGGGGGGCTGTTTCCAGTTAGATATTTAATAGATTTTCACTTAGCATAAGTATTATAAGAATATTATCATACCTTCACCCTCCCAATTGTCACGAAGTGGATTTAAAGTCTAGAGGTTGTCTTAATATAGAGACAAGACCCTAGTGGTAAGAAAGTCAGAGAAGATAGAATTTTGACGAAAATGACAGTGAAAGTGGACCGATGAGACTATTGGCTCAAGGGTGAGAACATGGATTGACTCTCCCTTGCCACCCGTGACTTCAGAATTGCTATAGCCTCACCCCCTCTGACTACCTTTAAACAAAAGGAGATAAGGTGATACACAAAGACCACAGACACACTATACAGACGACATATACGTACAGTACAGTATAGAGCCTGATCCAGTTAGCAATATATATATATATATATATTTTATTTACACAATCCAAAATATAAAATTCATTACACATCAAAGAAATAACTTTCGCGCACTGTTGCACAGACCTGAAAAAGCAAAGAACCAATTAAATATATAGCCACACAAAAAAAAACACACAACCACATTCACTCTGTCAGTCACCCTGCTGGGGAACAAAATAGAATAATTAAATGATTGAAACCACAATCTAACTGGTGGGGCATCAACTTTAGCCACCACTTTATAATACTATAATATTTCCTACTGTCTCTGTCCTGCTGACTCTGCCTAAACGAATGTTTACACAGCTTCCAACTTGTTAGGCGATATGCGCCGCTAACTAAAACACTGGACTGCTACACTAGTAGACTTCTTATAACATCTATTCTCAGAGGCTATCCTTTAAGGATAATATCAGACCCTACTGGTCCCGGCTATCTCCTCTCTCTTTGCTTCAGTGTCTCTCTGACACTCTCGACATCTGCTGAGGTGGTGTCTCTGTTACACCTTCTCTCGTTGACTTGTCAGAACCAGGAATGATAACCCTGTCTCCGGTTTTCTGACGACTGCACTGATGACTTGGGAATCAAGCACAAGGTACTTGACTACAAAAATATATAGAAGCTGCTCTGCTGCTGAGCCCTTCCTTGACTTTCCCCCGACGACCCGCTCAGGGTTTAGAGGAACACAGCCTTTATTTCTGGCTGTACAAACTAGACCAATCTCCCGGCCACGTTGCCGTTGTTGGAGGGGTATAATGAGCTAAGTGCTCTGGATTTTTTAAGAAAAATCCCATTTCCCAGATGAAGAATGACTTCACTGCCTGAGATAGTAGGTTATATTCTGTCGCCTCTGGCGATATCGAGCTCTCGGCTCCTGCAAATGCCAATTTTGCCGTTGGTAATTTGTATGGGACAAACTACATGCCGTGAACTGCTGGAGACATAAAAATACAACTTATGTACTCCAACGTCAACCAGAAACTCATCTCAAGCATATAACTCCCCTTCACCCGCTATGCACAACGATACATAAAATATTTCTACCCACGTGTCACTCTATCTCACACTACTTCTACACCCTCCCCCCTTCAACTTAAAATCTTTCTGGTAAATACACAAAACCCCAGACACTGTCTGACCTTAATCTTTTGTTACGTTAATCTCGCCACGTGTCACAACATTCAAACCTTGGAAACTCCCTTTGCGAAATTCCTGGCCTACTTTTAACAATTTCCCCCATGAGGTTTCCTCGCTTAACCCAAAATTAAATTAAACCTCTCACTAGGAATAATTTAATCCTTTAAGCAATATAATTCACGTATAAATTACATCTCTACCCTCCGACTGAGTTACCCACATTTAAGGCCCAATAAAATACCGTACACACAATTAAATGCCCACTCTATTACACTTGTAAATATACAGACTTAAATGGGGGTTTCACACCACGCTCTATGTACTACAGATTGCCCATGCATCTAAGAGCTAACCCTCACACAGTGAATATCCCAAAACTTCACACACTCCTATATACTGCCAATAATCCTAGAAAGAATTATGCTTACTTTACATTTACATCATTTCTACAAAGATAGCAATGGATGGCACTACGTTTATAAAATATTATTTAACTTCCCGAAGAACCATTCATAAATCAGGCTACGACTGTATTAAAGAACCCACTAATATAAAGACTCTAATAAAATATGAACATACCAATTTATCGCGTTTCTTCCGCGGGAGCAGACGATAAATGCTAGCTTCCCGGCAGTGGATTTCATCAGACAAAGGGACCATTTAGAAGACTGCGTGGGTTTATATACGAGAAAACCCCCACTGACTTACGGCCTACGTCATAGCTATAGCGTCCTACTTAAACCAATGGAATCCCTACAAAAATTATAACGGGGTCTTCCGCCAATAGATTTTAAAGCAAGTCTTGAGTCCTGTTTATGCACGCGTTTCTACTTGCGTCATATTGACTAACTATGCCTGTTGGCATGAGCCAAACAACGGAAAATTTTCACCCCTCCCAATAAATCCTCACGTGCTGATAACAAAGAAATGGCTGCGATATTTAACAAAGAAACTAGGACTACATGATCGCGATAAATTTAAAGAAAAGAAAACTGGTGCGAGTATAAACTAAACCTACCGTCATAAATGCAATCACCTGTGTGTTACCGGGACCGGAAAGAGGAGCAAAGAATAGTAACACTGTTCCCTGCCAAGCATGTCGTAGAAAGCGACTAAGGAGGGTTGGGCATGGGGCCGGTTACCCCATCCTGTAAAAAATTTAAACCACAAAAAAACTTCAACAAACATGGACAAGTCAAATAAAGAAAATAAAACACAGCCATCCAAGACAGGGGAAGGTCCTCTCGCAGGGAGGCGTATGACGCAACACAGAGAAAGCCGAAAGGAGTCGGTGTTGCTGACTAACCTTCTTTCTTCTAGGAGAACTTCCAGATTTGGCACCTGGAATGTTCGGACATTAAACGAACAAGGGAAAGTGGTGCAAGTAGCAGCAGAGATGAGGGAATATAAAATCGAGGTTCTGGGACTGTGTGAAACAAAGTGGAAGGGGGTAGACAGGAAGAAACTCATCACAGGTGAATTGGTGCTGTCCTCAGGACATGAAGACGAAAGTTCACACCACAGTGAAGGGGTAGCTCTTATGTTATCTAAAGAAGCACAGAAAGCACTCATTGAATGGGAAGCCGTTGGATCCAGAATAATAACAGCTTCTTTTAAAACAGCTAAAAAGAAAATAAATGTAAATGTCATCCAATGTTATGCACCAACTAATGACAAAGAAGAGTCTGTGAAAAAAGCATTTTATACTAGACTACAGAAAATTATGTAAAAAGTAAAAAGAAGAGACATCACAATTTTGATGGGTGACATGAATGCAAAGATAGGTACAGTCAACACCGGCTTTGAAGAAGTCATGGGAAAACAGGGGCTAGGAATAATGAATGAAAATGGGGAACTATTCTCAAACTTCTGTGCTTCAAATCAACTGGCTATAGGAGGAAGCATGTTTCCACATAAGAGAATACACAAGGCAACATGGATATCACCAGACCATAGAACAGAAAATCAGATTGATCATATATGCATAAACAAGAAGTTTAGATCATCATTGCAGGATGTAAAGGTATATAGAGGAGCAGATGTGGCATCAGACCACCACCTTCTGATAGCCAAAGTAAAAATGAAACTCAAGAGATATGCAGCAATGCAAAATTATAGACAACAATTTAATGTAGGACATCTAAGAAATCAAGAAACAAGAGACAAATTTGCGGTTACAATATCCAACAAATTTCAGGTGCTCCAACAGCTGGAAGATGCAGAGAATACAGAAGACTATTGGCAGCAAATCAAAACGGTATGGAATGAGACATGTGAAGAAATACTGGGGAAAAAAGGCAAAGTCTTTTACAGACGGGGGTATGATGTGTTGGTGTTGTGGGTAGTGGGTTTCCCCCCTTGCTTCACCCTAGGCCTAGTGAATTCTTGTTCATGAAAGGAGCGACCATTGCGGTGTTAGTCTCTTGGCCTAGCAAAACCTCTCATACCCCAAGATTGTTGTGCGTGGTGAAGAGCCACACCCTCCTCGAGGTAGTCCTGGTAACTGAGGGTGCGAATCCTCAGGCTAAACACAACGGATCTAGAGGAGCAAACCTTGATAATAAAACCGGTGCACTACACCGTACACGCCCTCTGTGGGTGGGAAGGAGCCGGATGGATACTGAACAAGTCTTGGGAGTGGGAACGAGTGTGGACTGCTCCCTGAAGATCGGAACCCATCGTACAGGCACAGAGACTCAGGACGTGACGATCCTATTGTCTTCAACTCTTGGTCATATGCCTAGAGCCTCGGAGAACTCGGCGTAACCAGCAGGCAATTTGGTGGCGGGGAAAGAGCACCGTGAGCCCTACCTTGGCTACGTATCACAAGGAGATGCAGAAACACACCCTTTATCTCCCCCAGAGCTGGCACAGTACACTTCTGGCTCCTACCCAGGGCGGTAGGAAATCCACAGGCACCCCAGCATCACAATGTCATGAAAATGACAAAGTTGGAATTTACTAACTCAAACCTGGCAGAGCAAGTCTTCCATCAGATGCGGCCGATGCTGGGCCCACTGGCGCGTAGACACGTCCCGATCCCCATCGAGACTTGCCCGGGGAGCCCACCCCGGCTCAAAAAAGCAGAGAAGGCCACTCTCCAAACCTCCGATGTCTTGCGGGCAGTGTTAGGATGTGCAAGAACATGGACAGGAAGACTCCACAACTTCCCCACTGAAGACACGCCCACGACGACCGTTGCCTCAATTGGCTGTGTGTGGTGTACCCGGAAACGGGGCCTCCCAGTACTGAGGCACAGTTAAGTCCCCGATGTCACTTATCGGTGCAGAGTTGAGAGAGATGGCTGAGCATCACAATCCCCCCTGTGTTGCAGCATGATGAGAACCCAGCATTGCACACTGAGCTTGGGGGGATCACTTGGGCACCAGACTTAATACTGGCTCTTGACTGGATGGCTGCATGCAGGAGATTTCTACAATGGAGAGATGGCAGGTGGTGGGTATCTGGAAGTGGCTCTGTGCAGGACATGAGGATTCCTTGGGAGAGCCCAGAACCAGAGCACAGCATTGTGCAAGCTCTGCATAGTTGGAGAGCCCCCCTGGATGATGGGGAATGCACAGTGTGCCACCCCACCTATCCCCAACTACTAACTTAGAACCAGAAGTGGGGTCCTCTGTATGCTTGCCAGGCCAGGATAAAATGCCTGGGAAAGAGACTGGAGCTCAGAACTCCCTAACTCAAAGTTGCAGGATGGCAGAAAAGCCACGGGAAAGACAGGTCTATTTTGAAGATAACGCAACCATATTTTCACCATACGAGCTCGGACACCGCCTCGGTAAACAAGGTCCGCGCAGAGCAGTGACACCCCCAGGCTGCTTGCGAATAGTCTACTACTGGGAACATAAACAGATTAGGGATGAGCCCACTCTCCCGTTGAAGAGGTGCTAAAGTCGTAGATACTGGGCCAGAAGGCGCACCGGAAACCACAGTATCACGCAACTCGCTTTTTTTTTTCTATGGAGAGTACACCGTCAAATAAATCTCGTACTGGTGCTCGCCCTGTGGAGCTCCACCAGGCAGGTGCAGTGCCGGGCTCTGAGCCTCGACAGAGCCCACCCTCAGCTACTGGAGGACCCTTTAGACCGTCTTGTGGAGTCAGCAGACGGCGGAGGAGAACTACTGACCGAAACAAAACAGAAAAAGAGAAACCCAGAGTGCCACTTGTCATGATGCACTGGAATGCAGAGGGAGTGAACAGCAAGCAGGCTGGATACAGCAAAAAGACAGAGCTGGAAAACATCTTGTATGAGAAGCAAGTCAGTGTTTGCTGTATCCAAGAGACTCACTTGAAAGCAGATCAAACCTTTAAAATAAGGGGATATCAATGCTTCAGATCCGACAGACAAGATAGACGAAAAGGAGGAGTACTTACTCTTGTAAGGAATAACATTCATGCACACGAAAGGAAAACCTACATGGATGGAGCAGAATATCAGCTGTTGCAGATAAAGGTAGACAAGATGGAAATAGAACTCCTGAACTATTACTGTCCAAACAACAAACCCCTGAGTCTCAGCTCTATACAGGTACCAGCCACCAACTTTATAGCAGTTGGAGACTTTAATAGCCACTCCCAGAGCTGGGGCTATAACCATCTAGATCACAGAGGTGAAGAGGTTGAAACATGGCAAGATGATCACTCCCTAATCCTAGTCAATAATGCCACAGATACTCCTACCTTCTACTCCAGAGGATGGCACACAACTTCAACACCAGATCTTGCCTTCGCCACCCCAGATATAGCTGGATCTATTAGTAGAGAAGTAGGAGACCAACTAGGGGGAAGCGACCATCGCCCAATCTTTCTTACTGTCCAGAGTGCAACTCTCAGTACAGGCCCAGCCATTACAAGATGGAACTACAAAAAAGCCAACTGGGGTTTATTCAGGCATCAGGTAAACACGCTGCTGTCTACCCTCAAGGTACAGAACAGAGACATTAATGAAGTGGTAAAAGACTTCAACAGATGCATACTACAAGCTGCAAACGAAACCATTCCCAAAGGATGCCGGCGTAACTACATACCATACTGGTCCAGCACACTCCAAGAACGTCAGGAAGCTATGGACAGGGCTAGAAAGGACGCAGAGTCTCAGCCTTCACTTGAAACTTTGGAGATTAGTCAAGTCTCTAAATGAAGAGCGTTCCTCACCTAGGCAGACTATCACATTGGATGAAGGTGGCAAACTTTTCAGAGGAAAACAAGCTGCAGACCTGTTTGCTAGAAGATACAGTTCAGAAAGCAACTTACCCATTAACATAGACCATCAGAGAGAGATAGAAAAGAAATACTGGCAACCATGGGACAGACAGATACTCCTGCCCCAATGAGGGAACCCATCACACTAGGAGAACTACAGAACGCTATTTCCAAGCTTAAGTTTCAAAAGTCACCCGGCCCAGACAAAATCAGCAACGAAATGCTAGTAAATCTGAGCTCAGCAGCAAAGACAAAACTGCTTGAGATATTCAACCACAGCTGGTTGAAAGGAACGGTACCCCAAGTATGGAGAGAAGCCATCACAATACCCATACTAAAGAAAGGGAAATGTAAGACCGAGGCTGCAAGTTACCGGCCAATCAGTCTCACAAGCTGTGTTGGGAAGACTATGGAGCGAATAGTCAACCACAGATTGAAATGGTATTTAGAGTCTGAGCAGATCCTGGTGCCGGAACAAGCTGGATTTAGAGAATGCTACAGTATAGAAGACCAAGTTACTTAATTGTCTCAAGCAGTAGAAGATGCCTTCCAGGAGAAGAAAAAGGTCCTACCGATCTGGGTCGTCTTCAAGCAGGCCTTTGACAATGTGTGGAAAGATGAGCTTATTGCAAAACGTAGGAGAAGTGGAATCCAAGGCAACGTGATGAAATGGATCCAGTCATACTTGCATAACAGGAGAACTAGAGTCACTCTTGACGGTCTGCAGAGCAGAAAAGTGTTGCTCCATCAGGGGGTACCTCAAGGAGGAGTAATTTCCCCAACACTCTTCCTTGTTTACATCAATGACCTGGTGAAAGATCTCCCCGCAGGAGTGAAAGCTGCCTTATATGCAGATGACCTAGTACTCTGGTGCGCTGATGAAAACGTCACCACAGCAAATTATAGAATGCAGCGGGCAGCAGACATGCTAGTGTCATGGGCAGAGAAATGGCTTATCACAATAAACACAGACAAAACCTCCACAACACTGTTCTCCCTCGCCCCCAAGGACAAAGCAGCTAACATACACCTAGGGACAACCGTGATCAAGGAAGAAAGCTACCCCACCTATCTTGGGGTGACATTTGACCAAAGGCTTACATGGAATAAGCATATTGAAAATGCAAAAGGAAAGGCCCGAAGACGACTAGGCATACTCAGAAAATTAGCAGGTACCAACTGGGGAGCAAATGAACGAAATCTAAAGAAGATTTATAATAGAGTAATAAGACCACACTTAGAGTTTAGCTCAGCAGCATGGTCATCAGCTGCTAACTCACATCTGCAGTCTTTGGACAAGGTGCAAAATCAAGCTCTCAGGCTCATTACAGGAGCCATGAAAACTACACCAATATCAGAGATGCAGAAGGTTGCTGGATTACAGACATTGTCCCATAGAAGATGGAAAAGTACAACAGTATGCCAACGCACCCAATGAAGGCAAGACTAGATGATCTGGCATTGGGACGTCTAAAGCGTAGCAGCTTTGTGCATCGGGGAAAAAGACTTAAAAGACAGCATCAAGAAGACCTATCCATGAAGACAACATCACTGAAGCCCACCCTATACCCTGTACCATGGGAGCAGGCCAGCAATGCCCTCCAAATTAATACATCAGTCAGTGGTCTCACAAGTGGATGTGAGTATAATGATCTGCAAAAACGAACTGCTACATTGAGTATGATCCAAGAAAGCTATCCCGATCAATCATGGATACATGCCTATACAGATGGATCAGCAACTAATGCTGTTAGGAATGGAGGTGCCGGTATCTTTATCTCATATCCTGACAACCACTATGATACTAGGCACATTCCCACTGGTAAATTCTGTTCCAACTATACAGCTGAGGTTCAAGCTCTAGAGCAAGCTCAAGCTCTCAAGGGTGATAAACTCCCGCATCTGAGAAATGAACTAAACAAGGTAGCTGCCAAAAAGAGAACCATACTTCAGTGGGTACCATCTCATTGTGGTGTACCCGGAAATGAAAAGGCAGATAAACTTGCAAAAAAGGGAGGAGAATGTGAACAAGAAGATAATGAAGTCACATACTTTGAGAAAAAGAGAGCTATCCAGACTATCAGAAGAGAACAGAACCAACCCAAAGACGACTATCACACTCTCGACCGGCAGGGACAGATAACTATTTTTCGCCTCAGGACAGGGCATAACAAACTGAATAGACACATGCACAGGCTACGATTGTCTGCTTCACCACTGTGCACATGTGGATTAAACGAACAAACTGCTGAGCATGTTCTACAGGATTGTCCTCTGTATGACCAGTTAAGAAAGATATACTGGCCCAATGACTCAACACTAAACTCAAAGCTATATGGAGCTAAAGAGGAACTTCAAACAACAGTCGAATTCATCATGAGAACTCGTCTGACGGTGTAATCATCAAAGATGCGATCGCAAGAAGAAGAAGAACTGGGGAAAAGGGAACGACAACAAAAAGCATGGATAACAACAGAAACCATCAATAAGATACAAGACAGGAAAAACAAGAAAGCAGATTTAAACACAAGTAAAACCAGAAGTTCCAAAGCCAAGGCTCAAGAAGTGTACACAGAAGCAAACAAAGAAGTAAAAAGAAGTATCAAAAGAGACAAGAGGAAATATATTGAGGAGTTGGCAAGAGAGGCAGAAGATGCTGCAGCCAAAGGTAATATGAGAGAACTGTATAACAGCACAAAGAAGCTAACGGGGAAATACAAGCAAACAAGTTGCTTCATAAAAGACAAGAATGGAAAACTGCTCAGCAATATACAAGAGCAAATGAATGAAGAGGTGGACAGAATATTTTGAGGACTTTCTCAATAGACCAGCTCCACAAAACCCCTCGGACATCCAGCCAGCAGAAGAAGAGCTACAAATTAACGGTGAAAGACCAACGAAGGAAGAAATAAAGAAAGCCATAAAGCTTCTAAGAGATGGAAAAGCATCTGGACCTGATGGCATTCCAGCAGAGGCCATCAAAGCAGATATCGACACGGCTACAGAGATGTTATATAAATTACTTGGTAAAGTCTGGGAAAAGGAAGAGATACCAGCAGAATGGAAGGAAGGATATCTGGTTAAGTTGCCTAAGAAGGGAAATTTACAAGAGTGCACAAATTATAGAGGAATAATGTTACTTTCAGTGCCAGGAAAAGAATTAAACAGGATTATCCTTGAAAGATTAAAAGAGTCCATAGACATTCACCACTATACATCGGATTTGTGGACTACGAAAAGGCATTTGACAGTGTAGACAGAGAATACTTTGGAAATTGATGAGGCATTATGGAGTTCCCCTGAAGATCATTAATTTAATAAAGAAACATATGAAGACATGACATGCAGAGTTCTTCATGAAGGACAGCTTACAGAACCGTTTGGGATAAGAACAGGAGTGCGACAGGGATGCCTCTTGTCTCCATTTCTTTTCTTACTAGCAATAGACTGGGTTACGAGAACATCGACAACACACAACAGAAATGGAATCCAGTGGACTCTGACTAAGCAGTTGGATGATCTGGATTTTGCTGATGACTTAGCTCTTCTGTCCCATAACCATAATCAGATGCAGGACAAATTGAAAACACTCGATGAGAGGTCACAGCAATTGGGTCTGAAAATACACAGGGAAAAGACAAAGATAATGAGAATAAATGCAGGTAATGATAACAGGGTTGAACTTGAAGATACACCAATACAAGATGTAGAATCATACACATATCTTGGTAGCAATAAAGACAAAGTTGGAGGGACAGACAGTGATATCAAAATAAGAATACAAAAAGCAAGAGGAGCTTTCATTGCATTGGGAAATATATGGAGATCAAGAACAAGCAGGATTTAGAAAGAACAGGAGATGTGTAGATCATATATTCACTCTCAGGAACATTATAGAGCAGTGCTCAGAATGGCAAAGACAGCTTTACATTAATTTTGTTGATTTTGAAAAGGCTTTCGACAGCATACATAGGGACAGTTTATGGAAAATACTGAGGGCTTATGGAATTCCAAGCTGCATGGTGTCAATCATAAAAAGCCTCTATGCCAACTTTAAGTGTAGTGTTGGGCAGAGCAACCTAACCTTTGAGGTGAAGACAGGAGTACGACAGGGATGCCCCTTATCGGCCACTCTGTTTTTGGCAGTCATGGGCTGGTTGGTGTGCCGGACAACGGAGGGCAGTCCAAGAGGAATGGGATGGATGGCATTTTCTGCGTTGGAAGATCTGGAGTGTGCGGATGACATTGCACTACTGGTACATTCACATCAACACATCCAGGAAAAAACGGATAGACTTAATGGGTTTGGCCAGCGGGTGGGCTTGGATGTCAATTTGGGGAAGTCTGGGGTCATGACGCACAATGTGAGCGGCCCTGGGCCCATGTCGGTAGGGAATCGGCAGTTGGTACAGACAGATGCCTTCACATACCTAGGGGGCATGGTGGCACCAGACAGCGGGGCAGGCAAAGACATCAACATCGGAATGAGTGGGGCAGGGACGGCCTTCTTTGGCCTAGGCAGCATCTGGGGGTCCTCCCAATACAGCACAAGCGCAAAATTGGGATTGTATCAGAGCTGTGTGCTTTCTGTGCTTCTCTGTGGTGCGGAGTGCTGGAGAGTTACAGAGAAGGAAATGTCGAAATTGTCCTCTTTTCACACGGCATGCCTGGGAAAAATTCACCGAATCTTTTGGCCAAGTGCCATCGCTGACCAAGATCTGCTTACTCGTGGCAAGCAAGAGGACATGCACACCATCTTAGCTGGCAGACGCTGGGGCTGGGTTGGTCATGTCCTCAGGGGAGACCCCGATGCCATCGCGGGAGCAGCTGTGCTTTGGACCCCTGGGGGAAGGCGAAAGAGAGGCCGACCGAAAACAACCTGGCGGAGGACTGGGGTGCAGGGGGTGAGCCAGAGTTGGGGCACTGTACGAAGGATGGCCACCGACCGAGCAAAGTGGAATCAATTTGTTGTTGCCCTACAAGACGCCACTGGGCATGATGGCCACTGACTGCTTTGACGGTCGGCGGCTGGGGATCAAAGAAGAAGAAGAAGAGAAATCGGATCCAACACGAAAATAAGAATCTTCAACTCAAATGTGAAGTCAGTCCTATTGTATGGCTCTGAGACATGGAGAACAGCAAAGACAACTACCAAAAAGCTACAGACTTTCATAAATGGGTGCTTGCGTAGAATAGAGGTATTAAAATGGTACGACAAGGTTACCAACGTGGAACTGATGGCAAGAACTTGACAAGTGCCAGTGGAACAAGAGATGAGAAGAAGACGATGGAGATGGATAGGACACACACTGAGGAAACCTGTTGATAGCATTACAAGGCAGTCCTTGTTCTGGAACCCCCAGGGCAAGAGAAGCAGAGGTAGACCAAGAAGCACATGGAGAAGAGAGCTGGAAACAGAGGTGAAAATGATGAGGAGAACATGGAAAGAACTTGAGATGATGGCACGTGACAGGAGGACTTGGCATGTGTTTGTTGAGGGCCTATGCTCCATTGGGAGTGGAGGGTTATGAAGATGAAAAACGCAATAAAATACCTACAGAAAAAGACCAAACACAAAATAATTGAGAAAGAGAAGAAGACTGGGCCACTTGAAAAACCGAATTACAGTACTGCATCACACCAATTACTATATATTAGCTTTTGTTCTAGTTAAATATTGTTTGATTATATTATGTATGCGTTTTTGGTAAATATACATAGCTTAGGCCTACTCATAAGTTATTTGTATGTTCCATTTTTTTTTTTTTTACAGAAAAGAACACAACCCCAAGGAGCAGTTTTTCCCTCAGAAACATCAAAACCGTCTAACACTACCCCCTCGGACACGTCAAAAACGTCTAACACTACCAGAAGACCTACAGATGTGACATCGTTTGTGACCAAGGAAGAAACTCTCAGAACTGAAATTATTTGGACTCTGTTTTCAGTCAAAAGTCACCATAGTTTTAATTAATTCAAATACAGGAATTAATAAATTTGTCACACCATTTTTCCTGATAGTTCTATTGCCAGACAGTTTGGTCTGTCTGAAAGGAAAACTTTCTACCTGGCCTCTTTTGGACTGGCTCCATATTTCACCTCACTTCTTGAGAGCCAGCTTAGCAAGAACAGTTACATTGTTCTGTTTGATGAAAGCATGAACAAATCAATGCAACGAAAGCAAATGGATTTCCATGTTCGTTTCTGGGATGTAAATGTGATAAAACACATTATCTTACATCAAAGTTTCTTGAACATGCTAGAGCTCTTGATATGCAGACTGCATTTGATGATGCATGCTCATTGTTAAATTTAGGACATTTGCTCCAACTGTCCATGGATGGACCTAATGTAAACTGGGCTTTTCATGACAAAATTAATGTGCTACTGAACCAGAACTATGACAGAACTAATGTTGGAAGCTGTGGGCTGCACAAAGTTCTTGGTGCCACAACTGAATATATGGCCATTGATTTTTTTCAAACTTTTTTCCCCCGACACTGCCATAGATCTGACCACTGACGAAGTGAATAGGTATGGAGAAAATCACCTCGCTCTGCACACAGGCAGGAATATATTTCAAGCACTAACTGCCACAAAGTAGGGATTCAAACTATCTGCTCTCACTGATGCTATAATAATACTGCATGAAATTGAAAATTGATACTGGTAAGGAAAATTATGAAGGTTGTGTTGGGGCAACTTTCAGGGTTGTGAAAGATCTTCTTGATGGATAGGCAGCAAGGGACATATTCTCTTCTGTGGTAGTTTTTATTCAGCCTTCAGCTTTATTTCAAGACCTGAAAGAAATTCAGATTGGTGCATTTGGAACAGTAGCTGAAAATAGGAAGCATTTTCCTGAAGCACTGAAGAAAAAGGAACTCAAATTGAAAAAGGCAAATCATCCTGTGTTTTGCGCGACAGAAGATAAGGCATGCCGACAGTCACCTGGCATGATACGAAAAGATTTAGCCTTATATCTACTGTTCACTCCAATGATAATATAAACAAGACAGTTAGAAAGACAAATTCTTTAGGGCAGAAGAATTCAGAAGCCAGTGCTTGTAGAAAAATACAGCAAAAGTATGGCAGGTGTCGACCACTTGGCCAACTAGGTGCAAGCTACACAGATCCTATTTTTATATCATTTCTTAGTTGAAACTGCCCTGGTCAATGGGCACATAACCTACAACACTGCCAACTCTACAAAAAAGATCAAAGCAAAGATCAGGATGTCAGTCTGACTCTTATTGAACCTGCTATTCTTCGACACAATGTGACACCTTCAAAACCACAGGTCACAACAACACTACTTACTAAGCACCACTTCATTGATAAATATGAAAGGGCAAGGTATAAACCAGACTGTAAAGTGTGTAAGGCTGCAGGGAACAGAAGCCAGACTTGCATGTACTGCCCAGATTGCAGTGTACCTCTGCCTGATACCCTGCTTCAAGTTATATCACACAGTTGAGGATTATCAACGATCCAGACAAAGACTCTTGCAGAGGCCTGCAGCTACAACTTCAACCCCAGTTAATGAAGGAAGCAGCTCAGCCTCCAACTAGAGGTACTTAACTACTCAAACATTCACAAACACTCATTGTCAGATGCCACAGACACAGAATACATTCAAAAAAGACAAATTCAAAAATTAAATGTATTTTTGCATTTATTCACAGTTTTTGTTAGCCTTTTATGTTGAAATACGTGGTTAATCGTTAAATCAATACATCAATCAAGCTTATTTTATTCATTGCCATCCATGTCCCTAACATTTTATTGCACTGACATTGAACAAATTCACTATAAAGTGGAAAAAGATCATGGTTTTAAAACATCTCCTGAAATTTCTATAATTAGCCACACAAATTCAAGACGGCCGCCATGATCATGTGACCAATTTGCATAAAATATGTTTTTCGGATGTGGCAACCATTCATAAAGGTGCTCTGAAAATGTCAAAGGCCTATGTCTGTTTTTCAATTTTTTATGAATTTTCAACAAAAATAAACCAGTTATTTTTAAAGAAATCTGCTAACACCCTTGGTAATGGGAGACAGTAATGCTCCGTATTGCTGGTCAGCAAAGCGATAATTATATCTGAGAAAATTAGATGAGGAAAATATTAGAGTTTCCCATCCTTGAAAATCATGTGCTTGGACCTGGAAAAGGCTGGAAAAACCCTGGAAAATGCTTGAAGAAATTTACTATGAACCCTGAATGATGATTAATGTGCTTATTTTGTATTTTTATCCAGACTCTCAGTCCATGCTTCCAAATGTTCAAAATGATTGACTTCTCATGAATGGAAAACAGTCATAGAAGCTTCGAATCAACAGGAGCTGGTGTGGATCTACTGGTCTGGTCATGAGACAGTATGTGGTAATGAGAGAGCTGACAGACTAGCATCAAGAGCACCCACTGTGGGGACACTGCATATGGATAAGGGAGAGATACTGAGAATAATTTATGATCAACTGTTAGAGAATGACACTGAAATAGATGACTCATCAAGGTTAAGACTGTTGGAATTTGGCATCAAACGTAAGGCTAGCAGAGATGGACATATGAGAGGATGCATCCATCATGTATACAACCAGTGAGCTACAGGAACAGTTAGCATTCACACTCTTTGACATACTGATGGAGACTGAGCACAGATGGGTTTGCCCACAGTTCAATAATGTTGATTCTGTTCAACAATAACAATTTATCCTTTCTGTGAAAATTATTAATCCATCTGTTTTCTTCTTCGACTATCATGCCGGCTGGTATAAATGATAATGTCTCTGCACAACTCCCTGTCTCCAGGGCTGTTTATCAGTTTTGTTGTAGGCTTCTTTTTTATGCCTTGATGTTAAACTTCCAGTATCTTCTTTCTTTTTTCCTTCAGTCTTTCCTTTTGTCACAATATAATCTAGGTTTTCTCTTCTCATAACAGGCCAAAAGCAAGTGAATTACTTCTTTGTAACATGAGTAATACACTTTCTTGGCATACTGGCCTGTGTCAGGATATCCTGATTACTCTGTTTTACCTATCCATGGTATTCTTCACATTCTTCTGTAAAAAACCACATTTGTGTGGCCTCTAGGGATTTTCTTGTTTGTTTACTGATTGTTGATGACTTGCCTAAACATAATAGGATAGACTATATGTAACACTGAAGAATTCTCTTTCTTACTTCCATTGACACATTTTTATGGCATAAAATACTTTTTATGTAATTGAACGCTGACTTTCCTTGGGTGAGTGATATTCCTGGCATACGCTTTATGGATCACACTATGTTACACTGTACAGAGAGAACAGATTAGGTGACGTCACTCATTCCTGCCTATAACACCCTGTGTTATATGCTGAAACTTTCCTCTTTGGTTGGCAATTCTTACAGCTGCTTTTTTTTTAACCATTACATGTTCTTTATTATTCTCAGATTTTTTATATTGATATTTATGCTTTCTGACATTTTGATAATTTCCTATATTTATCCTTGTCAAATGCCTTTAGTGTAGTCTGTGAAGCACAAATGTAGATCTGTTTTACATCGAATATTTTGTTTAAAGTAGCTCACTTTGTTTAGAATAACGTGGTGATGATTGGGAATCACCTGTAACATGTTACGTCCCCTACCGGATGAGATGACTCTTCTAGAGCATTCAATAATGTTGTGATCTTTCCTATGGACGTTTTGATTCACTATAGTACAAGGATAATGCATTGATGGTTTCACCTTTGCCTTCCAATAGTTTGTGTACGTGAACCTCTGCTAGCCCTTGACTGAAAAATCTAACCCACAAGGCAGTAAGGAGGGGAGAAGTTAAATCGTCTAATTCATTAATGGATTTTTTTATTTTCTTTTCCGTCTTTAACCATTCAGATGTTAGCAAGTATCTAGAGACTTCTGACTTCAAGAAGTGCTGTTCAGCCTATTCCCTCTTGCAGTGTGTGGCATCAACTTGCCCGTCCGCTTTCTGTACCATTGCTACCTTGGTTTTGTCACCTTTGATCAGTCACTGCAGTAAGGAAACACTGGTAAGCATTTAACTACAACCTGCAGTATTGGGTTGCTGTTGTTTTTTTGTTGTTCAGGAAAGAAAATCTTTCGTTAATTTGTCCATGAGATGTAGATGCCTAATGAATGCTAGGTTTATGTCATATCTCATGTCAATGATATGTCGGATTCTTTATCTTTTTTTTTTAAATCTCAGTATTGTACTATCAAGAAGTCTTCTTTATTTTGAGTTATATAACATCGCATATTATTCAGCATTTTTGTCTGTTTCAACCTGATCATGTAAAACACATGGCTACAGGACCCATTGCTTCAAGAGCACATGAATGCTTTGTGGCAGGTTTCTTGCAAAGAGACAAGTTGCAGTGATGGCTCCATGCTCCATAAGGAGCAAAAAGGGAATTGATGATGATAATCATTATTTTGTATACGTGGTTGAGAGTTGAGACTGTCAGTTTGTCTGTATTGAATGTTATATTATCTAATTTATGTCTTTCAATGTTTTCAGCTGCCATCAATGGTACCTATACCTTGTAGCGGTATGGCAGCTTGTGTACCCTGACAATCCCCAGAGCAATGCCAGTGGGAGTTTTACTCCTGGTAGGTTCAACCATGCTGGACTGGTCTGCGTGGGTAGGGGTCAGACAAAAGCTGGTACCCTGATCCTCCAGGTTGGGGGTTTTAGCACAGGGCCGACACCCCTGTCTGTGTAAAAAATCGTACACGTTACAGAAACAGCAACAAATGAAAATAGTCATAGATTGGGTGATGCGCCAGACAACAGAGGGCAGTCCAAGAGGAATTAGATGGACAACGTTTTCTACACTGGAAGATTTGGAATATGCAGATGACATTGCACTACTCGCACATTCACACCAACACATTCAAGACAAAACCGATAGACTGAATAAGTATGGCCAGCAGGTTGGCCTGAATATCAATTTGAAGAAGACAGAGGTCATGACACTAAATGTGGGCAATCCTGAGCCAGTAACAGTAAGGAACCAGAAGTTAGAACAGACAGACACATTTACTTACCTAGGAAGCATAGTAACACCTGACGGCGGAACAAGCAAGGACATTAACAACAGAATGAATAAAGCGAGAACAGCCTTTGCTGTTCTCAACAACATTTGGAAGTCTTCCCAATACAGCACAAACACCAAATTAAGACTGTATGAGAGCTGTGTACTTTCTGTGCTTCTCTATGGTGCGGAATGTTGGAGAGTAACAGAGAAGGAAATGTCAAAACTGTCCTCCTTCCACACAATCTGCCTAAGGAAAATTCTCCGAATCTTTTGGCCAAACACCATCAGCAACCAAGAACTACTTATTCGGAGTAACTAGGAGGACATGCACACCATCATAGCTGGCAGACGCTGGAATTGGGTTGGCCATGTCCTCAGAAGGGACCCTGATACCATCACAAGAACAGCTATGTTATGGACCCCCGAGGGAAAGCGAAAGAGAGGCCGACCAAAAACAACTTGGCGGAGAACTGTGGAAGCTGAGATGCAAAGAATGAACCACAGTTGGGGCACTGTACGAAGGATGGCTGCCGACCGAGCAAAGTGGAATCAATTTGTTGCGTGATGGCCGCTGACTGCTTTGACAGTTGGCGGTTATGGATCAAAGAAGAAGAAGAATGTTTTCAGCAGCACATTATACTGTACGTTTTTTCTTCAGTAAGAAATTTCAAATTTCTTCTCCTGAGCATTTGTCTGCATTACATAGTTTCCATTTTGGATTTTTTCTGTTTTTTGTTTTTCAAAAACATTTTCATGTACAAAATTTCTGACAAAATGAATAATTTATGACAACATTAACACAGCTCTTCTTATTTCAGCCCTCAGAGCAACAGACCTTTCTGAAAGAGCTGAAAAGTTTTTTAGAAGTATTTCAGCAGTACCAAACTAATGACGGTGAGCTACTGTCTGTCATTGTATTAGTCATTTTTATTTCCGAACAGCAAGCTCCTATATTTAAGCTTTTCTAAAACAGCTGAAAGGAGAATGCAATTGTGTTAAACTTCTCCTGCATAAATTTACATCTATATTTTTTATTCCTGTCATGTGTCATAGATATTCAGTGTTTTTAACCTGAAAATGTGTTTTGATCAGACATCTTAAAATCTGGAAGATTCGTGAAAGTTGAAAACAAAAATTTCAGTTTTGTAATATCTCATCTCTGTTTTAATTTCTTTTGTTGCCATATCTGAAACTGAGAAAAAAAAGTAACGTTACTATATTTTCTTCAGATGTGATTCAAGTTTTTAAGGAACATCTTCCATCTTTATTCACACTTTATGAGAGTCTTCTGAACAAGGAAAGTAGTGACTTACAATGTGAGGCTATAGGGGCCCTAACTATTCTCACTAACTGTAGACTTTCCTCATCACTGGACAAATGTGACATGTTTCTCAATTGCCTGGTGAAGAAATCAGTGATAGCTCATGACAACATTCTGAGGTAAGTACCTGCCTGATTGGTTAGTTGAAAATTTTGTGTGTGTTGTATGTTGCATTGGGAAATAAATGGAAATCAAGCCCAACACAAAAATCAGAATGTTCTACTCTAATGTTGAGTCAGTCTTATTGTATGGCTGTGAAAAGTGGAGAACAACAAAAAGAACAACTAAGACATTACAGACTTTAATACATGGGTGCTTGCGTAAAATAGAAGGATTTATATAGTATAACAAGATTGCCTTTGTGGAGTTGATGACAAGAACCAGACAAGTGCTAGTGGAACAAAAGATGAGAAAAAGCTGGTGATGGATAGGATATACATTGAGTAAACCTGTTGATAGCTATACAAGCCAGTCCTTGTTCTGGAATCCCCAGAGTGGGAGAGGGAGATAGAACAACACACAGAGAAGAGAGCTGGAGGCAGAAATGGAAAGGATGGTGAAGACATGGAAAGATCTTGATCTGAATGCCAATGGCAGGAGAATCTGGTTCAAGCTTGTTGAAGGCCTATGCTCCTTGGGAAGCTGAAATGTAATAATGATGATCCTATGCTTAAGTGAAGGCATGTGTGTGTGTGTGTGAAAATGAGGGAGAGTACACGTGAAGGAGAGAGCACACATTTTTTGAAGACAAGAAATTATCAGTGCCGTTTGGTTGAAACAGCTCTCACAACACATCTTATTTTTTTGCTTCTTGTAATCAAGAATGATTTTAATGAAGAAAGAAAGTATTGTGCATTCTCCATTCGTAGAAATAAAGTATTGTGCATTCTCCATTTGTAGAAATAAAGTATTGTGCATTCTCCATTCATACGTTTGTTCATTTGACTCCAGGGATTTAAGTTATCGTTCTTTACCCTTGCAGCATTTGGGAATAGGTATTTGGGCTTTATTGCAACCTCAGAGGACTTCCCCAATGTGGTGGTCACACCAGACCCACTAAATGGTGGGTGATGCAGTGCCACGAATTGGATGATCCTCTACCCTAGAGGGGGTCTAATGTGTTCTTAAGATTGTTTAGAATGTTTCATGAACAAGATGCATTGTTCACTTCTTGCATGTTTGCATTTACAGTTTCATAAAATACAAATATGTGCTCTTTTTCTATTGCAGAAATCAACTGCTGTCATCTCTGCATACAACTGTGAATGAGAATCCAAGTTTAGGTGCCAAAGCAGTTGAGTCCCTTATTCAACTTACGCAAGCTAGTAAGTTTCAATATGGCATTTATTTGTAAGTATTGAAAATCTGCCCACAGCAGCAGAGAAATGGCATCACTGGGTTTTTTTTTTAAAAACCATTGAACAAAGGTAAAGAATGGATGGCACTATTATATATTGTACTTTTAGTAGATCTGGATCTTGAAAAAGAGATGGCCATCAAGCTTACATTTTTAGATCTCCCAAAATATGATGCTTGAACGAGAAATTCAGTACATTCCAGCCATGGAAGAGCACTAGTGACATGAAAGGGATAAAGGAGACATGGAAAGGCCTTGAACAGATGGCACAGGACAGAAATATGTGGCTTGAATTAGTTGTTCTTTACAGGGAGCTAAAGGGTAATGAAGGAGTGCATGATTGAAATACTTGTCAGTGTTATGTCAAGTTTAGCAGTTGCCTTGATACATTTTATAAGTTAATATATGTCAAAGTAGAACAGTCCCAAACTATGATGGTTTGGCCATGTCTACAGAATGGGAGAAGGTCAGCTACCATGACAGGTATGGGAAACTAAGAGCCAGGGATACAGACCTCTAGGATGACCCAGAGTCCGCTGGGAGGACAACATTAGACAGTCTTTGAAGGACCGAGGACTAGATTGGAACCAGGTCAGGAGGAAGACAGCCGATAGAATAATATGGCACTCTCTATGGCAAACCTCTACACCCCAGGGTAGAAGAGAAACAACTAAGTAAGTAGGGTAAAATGAGAGGTTCTGGAATTGTCTAACTACACATTGGTCAGTGTTACAAGAGGTTGTGGAATTGTCTAACTACACATTACAAGCTCGTACTGGTCAATGTTACAAGAGGTTGTGGAATGGTTTCACTACACATTATAAGCTAGTATTGGTAGTGTTATAAGAGGTTCTGGAATTGTCTCTCTACACATTACAAGCTATAATTGATCAATGTCATGAGAGATTCTGGAACTGTCTCTGTGGCGAGATGGATAATTAGAGATGAACAGTAGATCAAGTCAGGGTATTCTTGATCTATTGAAATACCCCAGTCTCAGAAATGAGCACTGGTGTATGGATGGCACAGGATAAAGTCAGACTGTTAAGTACTCTTGTCCAGATGGTAAAGTGATATAGATCGAGAGCCTACCTTGCCTTCCCGCTATGACTACACCTATGCATTTATAAATTATTCCCATTTAATTAATTCACAAATACAGAACATGGAAATGATTTAACAACTTCAGAAGTTAACAAAATCAGTCAATTTACTTTATTGCTTAATCTTCTCTTTTCTTTGTATTTGGAATGAAAACATGGATATGTATTTACACATTTACATTACTCAAAATAAGTGACACAATAAATATTCACTGTTTACACAATCTAAAAAAACTGTCCTAATTTACTGTCTTTTTCATCATCTGACTAGCACCGGATTCTGGTATGTCAATTGTGGTAATGTTTGTTTTATGCACTTATCTTCCAAAATTCCTGGTCTGTGGAGCTGCAGTGCTACATCCAGTTGTTGTATAGCTGGTATTGACTCACAGTTCAGTTAATATGCTGGACTACCATCACTATGTGGAGACCTGATATTCAGGAGTGGTCCAATCTCTTTCGTGTTCCGCTGTCACAATACTTCAGAATGCACTGTTGGATCCACCACCAGATTGAACGTCAAACCTGCAACATGATAAGATTAGTGGATAGTATCGTTCCACATATTACCACAAATCCTAGTGTGTGTGTGTGTTAGTGTCATCAGAGTATGCATGGGTATGAGGTGCCCATATGTCTGTTACATAAGTGTCATAGAGTAATTACAAACCTAGTAGTTGCATAATAATATAACAACGAAGGATACTTCTTCTTTGTTCATCCTGAAAAGGACGTTGGTTGCGTTGTGTCCGTTTACAGCGAAGCTGTGATATTTGTGCCTTTCGGCCAACACATCCAACTTCAGCACGGCATTTTTGGGTTTGGGTTAGCCTTCCCTCTTTAATCCCTACTCACTCAGCCAGACTGCAGTGATGCAGCCTGTTTCCAGGACCACCACTTGGAGGTGGAGTAGGTACTTGGTCAGCTCTGGTTCGCTGACCCTAGCGCAAGCAGTCTAGCTATGGGTCGCTAACTGCATTCCTCACTGTTGACGCGTCTTAGGTCCCACAAAGGATACAATACTTGCATTATATAAATATGATAGATGATATGACAGATATATACAGAAAAGTAGTATGATACGAGGGGCGTTCAGAAAGTAATGCACCACTTCGTTTTTCTCAGCTAATAATGAAGATAGAAGCATGAAATTTTGCACACTTCAAGTATGGCATGTGCCAATTGTGTGCACCAAATTGCACCACAACCGGCCAAATAATACGGCTGCCCTAAACCGTTGAAATGGAGCGTGTTAGCAACGCGTTATAAGCAGTGAATTGTGATAGAATTTCTCGTTCCAGAGAAGGAAACTGTTGTGAACATTCACAAGCGTCTATGTGATGTGTATGGAAGTTTTGCAGTCGACAGGAGTACAGTCAGTTGCTGGGTTCAGAGAATCAAAGAATCAGGAAGTGGAGATACGGAGCTACTTGATCGGCCGCGCTGTGGACGTCCTGCCACAGCCACCAACGCAGAAATGTTGAAATGCGCTGAGGGCACTACTCAACAATTGGCCTTACAGCTGTCAGTCAGCATTGGTAGTGCAAATGCAGTTATAAAAACTCTCGGATTTTCTAAGGCTTGCGCAAGATGGGTTCCTCAAAGTCTCACAAATGACCACCGATTGCAAAGGAAAGCAATTTCTTCTGAATTGTTGGAGCGTTTCAATGCTGATGCAGAGAACTTTTTGGCTAAGATCGTTACAGGTGACGAAACCTGGGCACATCATTTTGAACCTGAGACAAAAAGACAGTCAATGGAGTGGCATCATCCGCAATCACCACGAAGAAAGAAATTCAAGACAATTCCTTCAGCTGGAAAGGTCATGATCACTGTCTTTTGGGACATTGAAGGTGTGATTCTTGTGGACGTTATGCCAAGAGGAGAGACAATCAATTCGCAAGCTTACATTAAGACATTGAAAAAACTCAACGTTTTCGCAGAGTTCGGCCGCACAAGAATCCAGCAGACATGCTTCTCCTTCACGACAACGCGCGACCTCACACAAGTCTGGCAACACTGGAAGCAATCACCAAATTGGGTTGGACTGTACTACCCCATCCACCCTATAGTCCCGATTTGGCACCCTCTGATTTTCATCTATTTGGTCCACTTAAAGGTTTGAAGATGATGAAGGAGTGATTCATGCAGCGAAGAAATGGCTACATGATCAAGACAAAATCTGGTACAGGCTAGGAATACATGCACTTGTTTCGCGCTGGCATAAAGCCGTTCAAGTTGATGGGGATTATGTTGAATAATACCGATGTTTACATGACATATCCATGTATATTGTGTATAAATTTCATGCTTTTTGAATAAACAGCTCCTGAGAAATACGATGTGGTGCATTACTTTCTGAACGCCCTTCATACAAGGCTTTTTATTAAAAAAAAAAAAAAAGCCTTTATGCCAACTTTACGTGTAGCATTGGGCAGAGCAACCTAACCTTTGAAGTGAAGACAGTAGTACGACAGGGATGCCCCTTATCAACCACTTTATTTTTAACAGTCATAGACTGGGTGATGCGCCAGACAACAGAGGGCAGTCCAAGAGGAATAAGATGGACTACATTTTCTACATTGGAAGATCTGGAATATGCAGATGACATTGCACTGCTAGCACATTCACATCAACACATCCAGGAAAAAACGAATAGACTTAATAAGTATAGCCAGCAGGTGGGCTTGAACATCAACCTAAAGAAGACAGAGGTCATGACGCTCAATGTGAGCAACCCTGAGCCCATATCAGTAAGGAATCAGCAACTGGAACAGACAGACGCCTTCACATACCTAGGATGCATAGTAACACCATGACGGCGGAGCAAGCAAAGACATCAACAACAGAATGAACAAAGCAAGAACAGCCTTTTTTAGTCTAAACAACATCTGGAAGTCCTCTCAGTACAGCACAAGCACAAAATTAGGATTATATCAGAGCTGTGTGCTTTCTGTGCTTCTCTATGGTGCGGAGAGCTGGAGAGTTACAGAGAAATGAAATGTCGAAATTGTCCTCTTTTCACACAACATGCCTAAGAAAAATTCTCCGAATCTTTTGGCCAAATACCATCACCAACCAAGATCTGC
This sequence comes from Oreohelix idahoensis, assembly GCA_024509875.1. Lineage (NCBI taxonomy): Eukaryota > Metazoa > Mollusca > Gastropoda > Stylommatophora > Oreohelicidae > Oreohelix > Oreohelix idahoensis. The sequence goes on from JAMPIV010019058.1 coordinate 141,601, forward strand.
TTACTCAGAGCAAGCAAGAGGACATGCACACCATCATAGCTGGCAGACGCTGGAGCTGGGTTGGCCATGTCCTCAGAAGAGACCCCGATGCCATCACAAGAACAGCTATGCTATGGACCCCTGAAGGAAAACGAAAGAGAGGCCGACCAAAAACAACTTGGCGGAGGACAGTGGAGGCTGAGATGCAAAGAATGAATCAGAGTTGGGGCACTGTACGAAGGATAGCCACCGACCGAGCAAAGTGGAATCAGTTTGTTGTTGCCCTACAAGACGCCACCAGGCATGATGGCCACTGACTGCTTTGACGGTCGGCGGCTAAGGATCAAAGAAGAAGAAGAAGTATGATACAACCATAATAGCTCTTTGAGCTCCAGTCATCCAAGCCAGCTCTAACAAGTGCTGATAGCTTGATGGTGTGCATTTACCAGTCCTGAAAAGGACTACTCGCAGTGCCAGGCCAGGCCGGAAAAGATTTGGTTATATTTATGGTATCTCAATCTTCCATAATCACATCACAATAAGCGACAAAGAGCTATACCTGATATCTCAATAAATATTATCCATATCATAATACAAAACAATGTAATAACTTGTACTGTACATGCTTAATATCATTATATCATGTCAATATAATTCACAACGGGCTGATCACCCGTTGCCAGTCACTTCGATTACGGAAACAACAGCAAATGGGTTGATTTGCCGTTGCCCTAAAGACGCCACTAGGCGTGATGGGAAACAATGGCAAAGAAAACCTATCTGCTGTTGCCCTAAGACGCCACTAGGCGTAATGGCCACTGACTGCTTTGACGGTCTGTGGCTAAGGACAGAAGAAGAAGAAGAAGAAGAATGTCAATATAAGCATTCAGAATACAACTTTGTTAATGTAATTCTACATACCCTCAGGCTTTCAGAATACAATATGCAGGACCCCAGTAAGGCTGGTTCTAATGCAGTTTCTCTAAGTCGAGATGAATTATGCAGTATCAGCTCTCATACATCTGGTCTGCTCTTGTAAACTGCTGGATTCATTGTGTGATTCCTGATCTTGAAATCTCACCTCTATATAGACTCAACTTGCGGCTGTATTGGAGAGCAGATTCATCACACATTCTTTGTCGACTGAGAAATCTCTATTGGAGGGTAAAAATATGGCAGATGTGCTTTTCTAGTAACGAGGATCCCATCCTTTCTGTCCATCCACTTGACCTATCACTTTCATCCATATACCTTTAGTGGTAGCTTACTTTCAGCTTCCTTTGTGTGAAAGTTTGACTCCAATTTGAGCATTCTTCCTTTTTATCTCTACTTTTATATACGCCTTTGCGAGTTCGCTTCTTCGATAGTTCACACAATTTTGCCAATTACTCTGCAAATATGGCAAGGAGTGATAAACCAAGGAAGTCCATACCTGTCTTCCATCTGCTCCTAAGTTGTGATAAAGGGTGAATCCTTTCCCATTAGCCGTTTTGGAAATATTCACTTAATTCTAACCTATTTTACACAGTTTGAACATTCCTGTGTCTCGCCATTGTGAATGGTTCTTGGCGATTTTTGGAAACTCTTCTCTGAGTGGTGGAGCAAAATAATCTGATTGGTTGAGTCAAATAATACTCAAGGGATTCCCCGATATGGTGAAAACAACTACCAGAGAATTTTACAGAGTTCACGACAGTCTCACTACACACTACAAGCTAGAATAGGTCAATGTCATGAGAGTTTCTGGAATTGTCTCACTACACACTACAAGCTAGAATAGGTCAATGTCATGAGAGGATCTGGAGTTGTCTCACTACACATTACAAGCTAGAGTAGATCAATGTCATGAGAGGTTCTGGAATTGTCTCACTACACATTACAAGCTCATATTGGTCGATGTTATGAGAGGCTGTGGAATTGTCTCACTACACATTACAAGCTCATATTGATCAATGTTATGAGAGGTTGTGGAATTGTCTCACTACACATTATAGGCTCATATTGGTCAGTGTAATGAGAGGCTGTGGAATTGTCTCACTACACATTACAAGCTCATATTGGTCAATGTTATGAGAGGTTGTGGAATTGTCTCACTACACATTATAGGCTCATATTGGTCAGTGTAATGAGAGGTTGTGGAGTTATCTCACTACACATTACAAGCTCATATTGATCAATGTTACAAGAGGTTGTGGAATTGTCTTACTACACATTTTCTTTTTTTCTTTGATCCTTAGCCGCCGACCGTCAAAGCAGTTAGTGGCCATCACGCCTAGTGGCGTCTTGTAGGGCAACAACAAATTGATTCCACCTTGCTCGGTCGGTGGCCATCCTTCGTACAGTGCCCCAACTCTGATTCACCCTTTGCATCTCAGCCTCCACAGCCCCCCCGCCAGGCCGCCTTCGGCCGACCTCCCCCTCGCCCTCCCCCAGGGTCCAAAGCATAGCTGACCCGCGATGGCATCTGGGTCTCCCCTGAGGACACGGCCAACCCAGCGCCCGCCAGCCACGATGGAGCGCATGTCCTCCCGCCCACTCCGAGTAAGCAGATCCCGGCCAGCGATGGCACTCGGCCAAAAGACTCTGTGAACCCCTCTTAGGCATGTTGTGCGAAAAGAGGACAATCTCGACATCTCCCTCTCCATAACTCTCCAGCACTCCGCACCACAGAGAAGCACAGAAAGCACACAGCTCCAATATAATCCTAACTCTGTGACCGTGCTGTACCGAGAGGACCCCCAGATGCCGTCTAGGCCAAAAAAGGCTCCTGCCCCATTCACTCCGATGTCGATGTCCCTGCCCACCCCGCCGTCTGGCGCCACCATGCACCCCAGGCATGTGAAGGTGTCCGTCTGCACCAGCCGCCGACTCCCTACCGACATGGGCCCAGGGCTGCTCACACCGAGCGCCATGACCTCCGACCCCCTTAAACTGATGTTTGATGGCTAAACCTACCAAGTCCATCCGCCTTACTACACATTAAAAGCTCATATTGGTCAAAGTTACGAGAGGTTCTGGAATTGTCTCACTACACTTTACAAGCTAGAATTGGTCAATGTCATGAGAGGTTCTGGAATTGTCTCACTACACATTACGAGCTAGTATTGGTTAATGTCATGTGAGGTTTAAGAATTGTCTTTATACATTTTACAAATTAGTATTAGTCAATATTGTGAACTGTCACAAATCTGTTGTTGTCATTGTCATCTCTGTGTATGTGACAGTTGCTTACTGTAGGGAATGTGTACAATGTTTTCATGATGTTATCGGAATACTTAATATAATTCTACAGCCAACTCACAGCTTGCAGCAATTGCACTAGTACATGTGGTAACAGATGAGAACTCCTTCATCAGAGTCAATGAGTTTCTGCTTAGCATGATTTCTCAAGAACCTACATGTAAGTTGTGCTTATTTGTTTAAACAAAAAAAATATTTGTTTATATTCCGGCATCGCCATCTTCGTTTTCCTGTTTCACTACTTATGGCATATTAAGCAACCACTGTAACTGGTCTCCTTGCAGGTAAAGGGGGGGGGGGGGGGGGGGGGGGGGGGGGGGGGGGGGGGGGGTGGGGGGGGGGGGGGGGGGGGGGGGGGGGGGGGGGGGGGGGGGGGGGGGGGGGGTAAAGGATTCCGTTACATGCAGATTGAGGTGTATTGGGAATACTGTGTTAGGCCCATATTTACTTGACCATCTGCACACTAGAGGTGATGTGGTCAGCATCACGCCGGCTGCCTTAACCTTCCCAGAGTTGTTCTGGTACCCAATTCGTGAGGCTGGGTCGACCCCGGAGCTGTCTGCGGTCTAAAAAATCCCACCTCAACTGGGGATCGAACCATAGACCACCGAGCTAGGAAGCCAGTGCACTAACCACTGTGCTACAGCGGCTCCCCTCCTTGCAGGTAGCTGGCACAAAAGCATTTATGTGCATTTACATCAGTGGTTTCTGTAGCAGTTAGTTTATCATGATGAGGTTGCCAGTTTAATGCACAGTCTCTTATGTCACCTCTTAGGGCATTCCTGTGGGAGTTGTAGCCCTGTTCTTTCTTTGTCTGCTCAGAGACCCCTGAGACCCACACAGGGTTAATGTGAGGTATGGCTGGACATTATTGACCACTCAAGTCATCCTGAATTGAAGTGATGTGACAAGATCACCAGTGTGAACCTGATTATGGGGACCAGACAAGTTCTGGTAGAGAAGGATGCGAGAAGAAGGTTCTGGCACTGGGCGGGACATGCTTTACTAGTTGATAATGATAGCATAACAAATCAGTGCTTGTTCTGGAAACCCCAGGGTAAGAAATAGAGTGAGACCAAAAAAAAAGAAAATATATAAAGAAGAGAATTGAACATAGACATGCAGGGGATAGGGCAGACATGGATAGATTTTGATCAAATGGCACAGGACATGAGGGCTTGGCGTGCATTTGTTGATGGCTTGTGCTCCAAAAGAGCTGGAGGATAATGAGTGAAGTCAGCCTAGCTTTTCCTTGGTCAAGTCACCATTCTCAGTTTGTCTTTTCTGTGTGTCACATTATCTCTGTATTAGCTCTTCATCACCTGAGGTGAACGATTTCTGTTCTCCATCATCATCATTTTCCTTTGGGCTGCTAACAAAGCACGTAGCCACAGCTGCAGCTGATCCCCATGCAGGAAACCTGCACCAAGCATTTTGCTCTTATAGCAGTGGTTCCTGTGACAATTTGTTTGACATAATGAGGTTGCCGGCCTCATGCACACCCTTATTATTCGCCGTGCACGACATGCCCGAGAATGGCGAAACCTATTCTTTTTTTTTCTCTTCAGAACTAAATGGAGCTCTATTCTCCATACTTCTGCAAATTTTTTGTAACACAACAGGTTATTATTTGTGTAAGTACTCCTATATTTATCCTTTGTATCTCTAGACTATTTTCTGTATAGGGGCATTATTTTCAGTTTATTTTTGTCTGTTAAATGTGCTACCTGTGAAGACACCATGTATACAATTCATTGCAGCAGATAACATGGCAAACATTTTCAACTGCTCTCAAGCACTATCGCAGCTTTTGACTCGCCTAGCTGGAAACAAGGCTTGCATGAGCCTGATGGTAAATCAGACAGCCCTGCCCCTTCTGAGAATAGCTGTAACTGCAGCTTTTCAATGGACAGAGAATGCCAGGGATAAATGTGCAGCATTCCTTTCTTGTTTCCGAGACATATTTAGAGAAATTGCCTGCTCTCTACAAAAGAGGTGAGACATTTTTAAAAATGGTTTTATCCTTCTTTTCTTGATTCCTGTATGTAACGTCTGTAGTTTGGACAGTTAGCAATAATAATATTATCTTTCTGTTACTCCATCACTGTTCTTTACCTTTTGAAGGGGTCGGAGTGTCTAAGAGGTATGGCGTCCGCTTCAAATTCTAAAAGTACTGGGTTCGATTCCCAGTAGAGGGAATATAATTTATTGAATCTTTTTTTCAGAACTAGTGATCCTAATGATATACTCCCCCCCATCTCCTGGGTAGTGACATCGGATGCCAGGCCTCGGATAAGGGTGAAAAGATAGGAGGTCCCATGTGCAAGTTGCGCTCGTTAAAAATCCCACAGCAGTTGGAAATCGTAAAGATTAAGCCATAAGGCCGCTGCCCTGGCAAAATTTTAAAATTAGAAACCTACCCACCACAGAAATATTTATAGAATGTGCGATTCCTATATACACACTTTGGGATTTTCACCGGTGCTACGGAGTTCGTGCACTGTGCTGAGATCCTCCTAGTGGGAAGTTGGGAGGCGATTGGAGCATTGATAGAGTTTTCCCGTGTGAAGTGAAGATAGTCCTTAAAACCAAAATCTGTACCTTTCAGATCTATGTGTGTTATAACATTGAGAACTGATAACTGTTAAGTCTTTTTTTGTTTTCCTATTTTGTTCCCCATGAAGTTGGTCTCCTTACAGGAAGCCTGCACCAAAGCAGCCATATGTTCTTGCTGCATGGGCTGCTGTGGCAGTTTGTTGCATATGGTGAGGTTGACAGCCCTCATGGAGGCTTATATTAGTCACCTCTTATAATATGCCTGTGGAAGCAGTTGTCCCATTCTTTGTTTGTCACCACAGAGACTCCCAGAAACTACTCAAGGTTAACTGTATATATTAGTCTGTATTGTTATTTGTATAGGGAGGAAGAAGCACATGTTCTTTGTTTTTAATAAGTTACTTTTAATGGAAGAAACACTTTGGTTTTGTTATTTTTTCATAGGTTACTATTACTGGAAGAAACACTTTGGTTTTTTTTTCTTTTTCAAAGGTTACTTTTATTGGAAGAAACACTTCGGTATTGTTATCTAAGGTTTCCTTTAGTGGAAGACACACTTTGGTATTGTCATCTTTTCTTAGGTTACTTTTAATAGAAAAAACACTTTGGTATTGTTATCTTTTCTTAGGTTACTTTTAATGGAAGAAACACTTTGGTACTGTTATCTTTTCTTAGGTTACTTTTTTTTTTTTTTTTTTTTTTTTTTTTTTTTTTTTTTTCTTTTGGGCTTTCAGCCCTTCGTTGACATGTTTGCGAGGCTGGGGAACCTGAGGACTTTCCTTCCAAGAGGAGCTTCGCTCCTTCCCATCCACAGAGGGTTTATCACAGGAGCCGTTCAGGCTATTCAGTCAAATTTCCGGTCGTAAACATTTCTTCAAACGCCGACGCCCGGGTTTGAACCATGAACACCTGGTCGCCAGTACAACGCCGAAGCCATTACACCAGCGCGGCTCCCTAGGTTACTTTTAAGGGGAGGAGCTACACTGAAATGCTATTTTCGTTATTAATTGCTGGATTTCAATGAAAATGCACAGACTTAACCTATATCAATACTAGATACGAAAAATGAAGAGTTTTATGGCACTGCACTACTGGTTGCCATAGAAACGGCGGCCATATTGGATTCTATTTCAATTTGCTAAGGCTTTTTTATTTATTAAGCTATGAATACCAAATATGAACACAACGTTTATCATTATATTTTAAAACTTTTCTACTGGTAGATTTTTGATAACTTTAATACAAAAAAAGTTGTAGGACTTTGAATATAGTGTCTAAAAATAGTAAATTTTGATAAATTTTACATTACTTTTTGCAATAAATCAAAAGTTTAATCAGATACTCAAAATCCAACAATACAAAAGTTTTAAAAGATTATGGGCAACATATGTGCCAATTTTTATGTCAATTAACACATAAGTGTGGAAGTTTTAAGGAAATTAGGATGAGAAAATTAGATTTTGAGAAAATCACATTTTTCTCCATAAATAGACTACAATTAAATAAGTCTGTAATATTGCCCCTGAAAAATTGCTTACCTGTCATTTAGAACATTACTGGTAGCATAGCCAGCTTCCTATCTGGCTTTCTGTTGAAATTTGTGCCTAATTTCCTTCCTTGTCTTAGCGCAGTTTTCTGCCGTTTTAGAGCTGAGCAATATTGGATTTTTTGTTCTATTTCAATTTGCTAAGGCTTTTTTATTTATTAAGCTATTAATACCAAATATGAACACAATGTTTATCATTATATGTTAAAACTTTTCCAGTGATGGATTTTTGATAACTTTAATACAAAAAAAAAGGTGTAGGACTTTGAAAATAGTGTCTAAAAATAGTAACAAATTTTACTAAATTTTACATTACTTTTGTCAATTAACCAAAAAGTTTGATCAGATACTTAAAATCCATCACATAAAAAGTTTTAAAAGATTATGGGCAATATATGTTCCAATTCTTACTTTTCCTGTGATGGATTTTTGATAACTTTAATACAAAAAAAGTTGTAGGACTTTGAAAATAGTGTCTAAAAATAGTAACAAATTTTACTAAATTTTACATTACTTTTGTCAATTAATCAAAAGTTTGATCAGATACTTAAAATCCATCACATAAAAAGTTTTAAAAGATTATGGGCAATATATGTTCCAATTCTTACTTTTCCTGTGATGGATTTTTGATAACTTTAATACAAAAAAAGTTGTAGGACTTTGAAAATAGTGTCTAAAAATAGTAACAAATTTTACTAAATGTTACATTACTTTTGTCAATTAATCAAAAGTTTGATCAGATACTTAAAATCCATCACATAAAAAGTTTTAAAAGATTATGGGCAATATATGTTCCAATTCTTACATAAGTGTGGAAGTTATAAGAAAATTAGGATTAAAAAATAGATTATGAGAAAACCGCATTTTTATACATAAGAAGACAACAATTAAATAAGTATGTAATACTACAGCAAAAAAATAACTTACTTGTCATTCAGAACATACCGGCCATATATCCAGCTTCCTCTGCAGCTTCTTGTCTGGATTTCTGTTGAGATGTGTGCCTAATTTGGTTCCTTTTCTTAGTGCAGTTTTCTGCCGTTTTAGAGCTGAGCACGAGACGTTTACGCTTTCTTGCTCCTGCCAGCCTCTTTTCCACTGTTCAGCCCCAGGACTTTCTTGAAAAATATAGCAGCCTCAGGTCCTTCACTAAATTCAGCAACTGCACTTAGAAGACAGAATTCAACGCGCTTTCGTGAATGGAAGATATGCTTTGGCACTTTACTCCAAATAACTGAATGAAGGATCTCATTGGAGTTTTGGGTAGCCTTTCTTTCACAGCGACTCAACAGTTTCAGATTTGTCAGCCTGTCATACACTGGTGTCAAATGTCTGTTCAACAGCTTACAGTCCAGGGGCGTATGTATACGTTTTTGATGCCCAAAAGCATACTCATTCCTAGATAAGGCTGCTTTATAGAAACACCAAGAGTCTTTGCCAGTAGGACAAAACTGATGCTAGGGATAATCATCAGTTGAATAGCAATGATGTAGGCTAGCCATAATAGCGTTCTTCATATCAGCTGCAGTAGCATGTTGCCTGATAGCCCTGGAATAATAAATGCCAAGCTTTCGGATGGCTGTATCTGTCAGACGGCCATGGCCACGTCCTCCAAGCGTAACTTTTTGCTTGCGGCAATCAGCAACTAAATTACGAAGAGCTGTAATCATTCTTTTTCCTACATGGTTAATACACTCTTCTTTCATGATTTCAACATTAGGGCCATATGGTTTAATTTCCATGACCCTATTGAAGGCTTTGCTAGCACCATCACTTAACATTGTGGTGTAGCGAAATTTGTGTCGTGTCACAGACCGGCTCCATAAAAACACTAGCTGCCTCAGCCTCCATCACACCTGAACTTCCTAGAAAGAAGAAAAGGTATGAATTAGTAACACTTAAAATAATGATGTAAGCAAACATTGAACACTTTCCTTTACAATATAGAAGCAAATGTAGTACAATGGAAGCAAAGCAAACACATGTAAGTAATAAATTATGTTACTAAAACTGATACTTATGGAGAAATTAAAATTAGATCAGTTTAAATTTTTAGACAAGGAGAAGGAGAAATCAAAAATAAGATTCAGAAGTAAATACCTTCAAAATTTATATCACATCCTTGCTTCATATGCTCCTCTTTCCATTTGCTGAAGTTTCCCGGGGCTTCCTTCTGGTACCAAGAACCAGTTGTAGCACATGTCTGACAGTATTTTGAAAGCACATGGGCATCTATAACAAGACCTGTCAAGATCTCCACAACACAACCAATACCAATTTTTGAACTGTGGCCTCTTGTGAGCCAGCTGCCATCAAAACTGACTCCAATATTCATAATATATTCATGATATGGTTGATTGCTCTGAGCACAGTTTACGCTGCGTGCTAGCTTAGCAGCATGATCAAATATTAATTTTGTGAGTTCTGGTGTTTGCAAATAAATTTTTTTTGCAATTGTGTTGAAAGTTTTTTGATGCAGGCCAGGCATATCCATGTTCTGTGCAAAGTAGTTAAATTTATAGGGTCCCATTCCTGATAACAATGATGATAGAACTGCAACTTTGTTCACACTGAATGAATTGTGTTCATCAACCGATGATGTGTACGTTGATGCAATGGTTTTGTCGCAAACACAACAATTCACTTTGATGTGTTGAACAAGACCTCTCTTGGCCTGATTATTAATTTCTGCAGACAGCTTCCCATAGCATTCTGGACATGCAAGCTGACTAACAAGGTTGCATATCTCAGACATATCAACTATAGTTCTGGAGACCATATTGTTAAGTGTTGAAGCTTCTTGCACCGATGAGGCACTTAGTTCCAGCTTTTTACAGAACCGTGGTGTGCTGTTGGGTGAAGAGGTAGAAGTTGTAGAGGAACTTGTGCTGGCTCCTTCATTTACAGCTGAAGCTGACAGTATAACCTCAGGCAGACTAGGCTCATTAGGAGGACCATTTAGTTCTGAAAAAAGTACATAAGAAATAATCACAGCTCAAGAAACATATGTCACATGCTTATAAATACCATGATAATTTAACGTATAATGTGGAATCATGTCATTTTGTCAAACCAGAAAAATGTGATCACTGTTTACTGCCAACGCGTTTACTAAAAGCTTGCAAATACATAAATTTAAAAAAATAATAGCTTATTCACATGTGACATTTTTTTAAAGTATATCGTTGAACCCTTTATGGGTTATAATTAGGACATATTGTGTATTAATTCAAGAAAATTAAGTCAGATTTCCAATATCCAAATATAGTACCTTCTTCCCCCTCCACTCAGTCCTAACAGAGTAAATCAAAACTAAATTTGTGTAGCCTAAATGTGTTGTGCGTGCCTGGCTTTCTACAGTGATTCATTTTGTACCATTACCATAACAAAATTAGCGACTTTTACCTGCACTATCTTAGTTCCATCTTTTCTCCCTGGCCGTTTCCATGTTTAGATGACGAAAGCTATTCTTTTTTCGAGGCATTTTCACACAAAAAGTTCAGAAAAATGAGTCTAACTAAATATGTACACAGAATTTATCAATCCGACGCCATATTGTCAACACGGCGGTTACAAGTCACGTGGATTCACGCAGCCAACGAACAGTTTAGAATAGTGAGCAGAAAAAGCCGATGTCAGCGAATGTCCGACGATTTCCATATATGGAAGTAATCGGTAAAAAAGCGACCCATAAATACTCGATCTTGGCGGGTATAATTTTGTTACCAAAATAAATGAACTACATCACAGGATTCCCCAGATCTAGGCGAATCCAATGATGTATAATATGTAGGGGTGCAGGCTTGGTTGCTATGGAAAAAACTAGGTCCAATTAGGCATATTTTCTCGAGTTTGAGAAAATCTCTCTGTACCATACCTTTTTCAAAGTCAAAATACATATTGTTAGAGTGCATTTTGACATTTAATTCTGTTATATTTAGATTCAGGAGATGTTAAAGTATCAGAAAATGGACTAATCCCAAAATCCATCATTTTTGTATTTTGACGTTAATTTAATGCCCGCTCCTCCCCTTAACTCTTGCAGGCCGGAATTTTTTCATCAGTTTTGCCAGAATTATTTTTGTACCTTAAAGCAGTACCTTTATAAATTCTAAAGTTACTGAGTTATTACACAACAAAGACACACATATTATACATCACAGTAAAGATAAATGAATGTAAAATTAGAATATGAAAGATTTTTAGTGATATTCTACATATAGTATTCAGTTATGAGTCATAATCTAGACCACTTTCAAGAAAAGACTCATTTTAGTGAATGAAAAATGTACTCACCAACCCATGCAGAAACACTGAAATATTATCCAGAGAGCTCAAGCATCTTTTAAAATATCACTAATCCATATATGAATATTATTTACAAGTGTCAGCTTCCTGTGATATTTTGTTAATGTTTTACAGACCATCCAGCGAACCATATAAACATTATAGACATTTGGAAAGAAATAGGACATTATAGGCCGCGTGAAGCTTTTAAATTAAATCATACATTGTATTGTTATTATACAACAAAGACACACATATTATACATCACAGTAAAGATAAATGAATGTAGAATTAGTATATGAAGGACTTTTAGTGATATTCTACATATAGTAATCAGTGATGAGTCATAATATAGACCACTTTCAAGAAAAGACTCATTTTAGTGAATGAAAAATGTACTCACCAACCCATGTAGAAACACTGAAATATTATCCAGAGAGCTCCAGCATCTTTTAAAATATCACTAATCCATATATGAATATTATTTACAAGTGTCAGCTTCCTGTGATATTTTGTTAATGTTTTACAAACCATCCAGCGAACCATATAAACATTATAGACATTTGGAAAGAAAAAGGACATTAGAGGCCGCGTGAAGCTTTTAAATTAAATCATACATTGTATTGTTATTATACAACAAAAACACACATATTATACATCACAGTAAAGATAAATGAATGTAGAGTTAGTATATGAAGGACTTTTAGTGATATTCTACATATAGTAATCAGTTATGAGTAATAATATAGACCACTTTCAAGAAAAAAACTAATTTTAGTCTATCAAAAATGTATTTACCAACCCATGCAATGGAGCTTTTAAATTAAATCATACATTGTATTGTTATTATACAACAAAGACACACATATTATACATCACACAAAAATGTAGAGTTAGTTTGAAGGACTTTTAGTGATATTCTACAAGTAATCAGCAATAGACCACTTTCAAGAAAAAAACTAATTTTAGTCTATCAAAAATGTATTTACCAACCCATGCAATGGACTGAAATATTATCCAGAGTGCTCTAGGGTCTTTTGAAATATCACTAATCCATACATGAATATTATTTACAAGTGTCAGCTTCCTGTGATATTTTGTTAATGTTTTACAGACCATCCAGCGAACCATAAAAACATTATAGACATTTGGAAAGAAATAGGACATTATAGGCCGCGTGAAGCTTTTAAATTAAATCATATATTGTATTGTTTTTATACAACAAAGACACACATATTATACATCACAGTAAAGATAAATGAATGTAGAATTAGAATATGAAGGATGTTAGTGATATTCTACATATTTTACAGACTACTTTTTTATAAAAACTCATTTTAGTGAATGAAAAATGTACTCACCAACCCATGCATAAAAACTGAAACATTATCCAGAGTGCTCCAGCATCTTTTAGAATAACACTAATCCATATATGAATATTATTTACAAGTGTCAGCTTCCTGTGATATTTTGTTAATGTTTTACAGACCATCCAGCAGACCGTACCATCATCATTAAAATAAAAAAGAAGATATTCAAGGCCACGTGAACTTTTAAATTAAATCATATATTATGTTGATATTACACAACAAAAGACACACAAATTATGTTTCACAGTAATGATAAATATATTTAGAATTATAATATTGGGGCTTTTAAGTGATATTCTTCATATTATATTCTTACTTACTTAGTCGTTCCCCTTCTACCGTGAGGTGTAGAGGTCATATTATATTCAATTATCAGTAATAATGTAAACAATTTAAAAAAAAAAAAATTCATTTTAGTGAATGAAAAATGTACCCACCAACCCATGCATAAAGACTGAAATATTATCCAAAGTGCTCCATAGTTTTTTTTAAATAACACTAATCCATATATGAATATTAATTACAAGTTTCAGCTTTCTGTGATATTTTGTTAATGTTTTACAGACCATCCAGCAGACCGTACCATCATGATTAAAATAAAAAAGAAGATTTTCAAGGCCGCGTGAACTTTTAAATTAAATCATATATTGTGTTGATATTACACAACAAAAGACACACAAATTATGTTTCACAGTAAAGATAAATATATTTAGAATTATAATATTGGGGCTTTTAAGTGCTATTCTTCATATTATATTCAATTATCAGTAATAATGTAAACAATTTTTTTTTTAAATTCATTTTAGGGAATGAAAAATGTACCCACCAACCCATGCATAAAGACTGAAATATTATCCAAAGTGCTCCATGGTTTTTTTTAAATAACACTAATCCATATATGAATATTAATTACAAGTTTCAGCTTTCTGTGATGTTTTGTTAATGTTTAAGAGACTCTCCAGCGGACCGTACTATCATTATTAAAATTTGGAAAGAAAAAGGTCATATTCAAAGTAAATCATATATTGTATTGTACTTACATTATTATGCATAAACAATATGTACACAATTTTATCTAAAGGATATTTACATTTTAGCCTTTAGCACGCTGCATTCTTTTCCCGAAATTTTGCCCTGCAGCTGCATTCTTTTTCAGAAAACCCCCTTTTTTTATAGTGGATGACTTGTAAAATCTATATTTTTTTTGTTTTTTGGCCAAGTGCTCTAATTTTTGGACTGTATAGAGATAAATGGATGACGAATCTGATGACGTCATATTGTTGATGTGATAGGAGAAGAAGACTGGTTAAAAAAAAAAAATCAACAAAAAAAGAGCCTTACCTCACTCCTGGTGCAGCTCTGGAGTACAATCTGCCTTATAATTGAGCAGGGTGTGATAACGCTCAAAGCAGGGATATGGACAGAGAGGTACTACACACCTACGGCACACTAATGGGAACTGGTGGCGCTTCTTGCCCGTGTCCCTGCTGGAACACACAACGCAGTCTAGCCTGGAAGGTCTGCCGCTAGCCAGACGTTTAGGGTTTGGAGTGATGTAGTGTTCCCCCATAACCAATCTTGCTGGTGCAGTTTCAGATACCCTTCCTCTGCGGCTTGTGACCCTAGACTGGTACCCATCAAGCAGCCCATGAGCAATCCGCAGACGGAATGTTTCCGCCTTGATACGAGACGGATGCTTGGCCCTCCACAGGACAAGCGAATTGACAAAGCAAACTTCCAATAGATAGAAGAAAATTTTCTTCCACCATTTGCTACTCCTGTGCAGAACCATATAGTATGTCAACTGTTTGTCCACACGATCAATACCTCCCATGTGACAGGAATAGGCCTGGACAGCTGTGGTGAAGTGGGATGTTATAAATATTTATAGGGGACTTAGTGTACTGACTGAGATCAGCTGTGAAGGTATCTATATCTATTAAGAGTAGTGTATTATAGATAACCTTACTTGCTACCACATATCTATATATCTCAGTCAGAATTATTCTGGAATAGTGTGATGACTACGTTAGGTGTCTAGGGTATGTGTATGATGAAGTGTAAGTCACAACAACAGACAGATAAACAATTTAATTTAATCCACTACTCTTGACAACACTGTGACACTCACATACATATAACACTCTATGAGAATATCTTAAGGAGTCACTGATAACTTTTCAAATAACAATATGTATTCATGGTTATCATAAAGGTATATGTGTCCTGATTCAAATACAAAGGAACCAGGAATCACAATCAATTTTAATTACAAGTATATGTACAGACTTTATCAATATGAATATTGTAGTGACATATATTATTAAAATATCCTATGTGTGTCAGTTGTGTAGTGGTAATATGAGGTAATACTGGTTTTGTTTTGTTCAAGCTCTGTTGGTATTTGTCATCATGACTTCAATAGTTTGTCTTTTGGGACTAGTATTGGAGATTTTCTCAGTTCCTGATATTAAGACAATTAAATTCCCCTCTGAATGTTATTTTTACAAAGTCATTTCAAGATGAGGGGACATAATGTTGAGCTCAGCTGGCCAAATCAGCTTATCTTGCGTGATGGCGGCAGGGAAGGACTCCTCTGCTCGAATTCCCCTCTGGGCTCTGGAGACACCTCACTGATAGCTAAATGGACCAAGGAGTATGCTGTCCGACTCTGGATTCAGCAAAGCTCTGACCAGGTGCTGCTCAGTACCATCAAGACCACGGTCCCTGAAAACAAGAAGGATGTACCTTCTACTTCATAACTAATTGATACTCTAGTTCTACACTGAGCACAATACAACACAAACATTGAGTTCAGAGCGTTAGGCCAACTGTCAGCTTCATCTGAAATACTTTATACCAGTATTTACCTCCTTAATGGTTACCACGCCTCTGCACTTCCAGCATTATTTCTGTCTAATCAATCATCCAGGTGTCAGTGTACTATTTGGCCATTCCATGCCGTTTTACTTCCCTCCGACACCCTCTGTTCAGGCTGGAGCATTATAGGCTTTATCTCCTGTTTGCCACTGAACTACACATATATATACAGGCATAAATTAACAATTTACATTCAATTTTCATTAAAAGATACTGAATGGTTCAAGCTTACCACAATTTCATGGAAATAAACACAGATACGTTGATTAGCAATGAATTCTGGCACAATTACTGGCACAAATTCCCATCTGCTTATGTTCCAGGCTTTTATTTAACACAAATATGAGCTGGCTTCAACGCACTGTTGCTTTATCAAGATTATTTGCACTAGTGGTCTCGAACTAACGCTCCTAAGTGAGTATATCAGCGAGTCTAGCCAATGAGGCCACGTTTCGACAAGTGTTTGAAAAAATGTTACCTTTTCACGTCTCCCCTAACAACGAAAGATAGTATTTATAGCCCGACCAATCGTGGTTAGTCTTTCATTTGTTGCGCTCCAATCAATTTGGAGTTTACATGGTAGGCTAATTCTGTAACGTAAGATTTTTTTCAAACACGTTATAAAAAAAATTTTATGAGCAGAAATGATTCCATGCTGTCAGGCATCCCCACTATTTTATTTTGGTTATAATTTATTAATTCCTGGACTATTTGCGTAACGTTTTACATATTCTTGGTCAGCAAGCCCTAAGGAACCCAAATATCCAAATTTAAAAGAGCTACGTGGCTGCGTTCAAAATATGTATTTTCTACCTCCTGTTTCGAAGATGTGCTGTCTGGGTACTGTTATGTTTTCAACCGTAAACCCATCTATTGTTATCTTTCCTAATAAGCGTTTTTTATGATTTTAAAACCTAACTCTGGGAAGGGTAGTGAATTTATCACTGTCCGTCTGAAAAAAAGTTAGTGCATGTAGTCTTACACGCGTGATGGCAGCATTTGTGTATCGCGCGAAGCGTGTTTAGTGTTCGGCTTTCTGCCTCTCCCTTCTCGCTATCCTTTTGTCCATCTGTCTTTTGATCTTGGTAACATAGTGTAGAAAAAGACATGAATGGAATTTAAAATTTAGGTCAACTTGCATATTTCAAGGTTTTTCTTAGAAAGGCAGCACATTTTATTGTGTGTTTGGGAAACGCGTGTATGTTGCAGAAGGCCTTTAATATCAACGTGAAACGTTACAATTTGCATACGCAGTAGAAAACAAGGGGATTTCGAGTACAGTCATTGTGACAGCACTGTTCTTTACCATTCTTCTTCCTTTATTTATTATATGTATTTATTAGGCTTTATATTTACTTGATAATTTATATATGTGGATTAGAATATTCCACGACAACAGCGCATGGTTTGTCCACGATCCGCACATTGCCAGCATGATGTTTGGATCTAACCTCCTTCCTGAAGGTCTGTGCATCGTGTGCAGTTGTCATAAGATTCACTGGCCTCTTGTCAAACCATGACATATAGAGGATGTTGCCATCTCTAAAAGTGATGGGAGGGTCACCAGCTTTGGGTTTCGCCAACTTCAGTGCTGGGGGGACCCCTCGGCGGTTGGTCTGCAGTGTGCCGCAAGCCCCTGTCTGATTATCCCCAAGCTCCGTGAACAAGGCAGGCGAAGAGAAAAAGTTGTCCATGTACACAACATGGCCATGCCCATACAGGGGAGCAACAAGGGAGGTGACAACGCAGTGAGCAACCCCTCTAGTAGGGTCCACATTGTCTTCCTTCCCAAGGTAGAACTGCCAATTCCAGAGGTAGCCTGTCTTGGAGTCAGCTAGGCCCCAGGCTTTCATACCCCACTTAGAGGGTTTGTTAGGCATGTACTGCATAAGGCTGGTCCTACCTTTGAAAGCAATCATACTTTCATCAACACTAAGCTCTTTGGATGGTATGTAATGGCTTTGCCATAGAGGGAGAAGAGTGTCAACAAACGATTTGATTTTGAAGGCTTTGCTGTGGTCAGGGTGCCCTCGTGGTGCTGCAGTTGTATTGTCCACAAGGTGTAGAAAAGATAAGATAGCAAGAAACCTGTCCCTACTCATCACTTTCTTGAACCCTGGCATGTCAAGGAAACAGTCATTTGACCAATACAAATCAAATGACGATCTTTTCGTTACACCCATCAACAGAAGCAAAGCAAGAAATGCCCTCATCTCGTCATCACTGACATTGGTCCACAACGCCACACGGGATGTGGCACGATTATCTTGCCTGTCCTTTTCGCTAACCTGACTGGCGTAACGATTAGTTTCCATAACTAATGTGTTCACAACATCATCTGTGATGAACAAATGGAATACATCTACCTCAGAGATGTCATCGTCAACGCCCACAGGTCCCACAACTTGGTCGAAGTTGTGGAGCCAGTCGTGGTTGTAGCCAGAAGGTGCCCTAACAACATTCACTTCTTCAAAATCATCAACACTTGACACATCACTATCTTCCCTTTCAATTTCACCCATATCTGGAGTAAATACCGGCAGACCAGCGCTAGTAAACCCAAGAAACTCCTCATCATCGGAATCTGAATCCATGAAAATTTCAGCTAAAATGGCAGCTTGATCCATGCCGATTGATTTCGATTTGAAAATTGCACAGAAAATGTACGCTATTGCACCCGTTTCAACCAAAGTCAGAAAAGGAAGTTAAACCTCTTTCACAGAAGATTCAATTTTTACATCCGGGGTTGAGATCACGTGCACACACATTATAAATCAGTTCCCCAATGATATCCGCAAGGCGACACATGTCGCCTCCAGCTGGCAGAGCATAGGTTACCTTCGGCGACATGTGTCGCCCGCAGCGTGCTAAAGGTTAATCAATGGTGGCTTGCGTATGCCATATCTTGAAGCAGTGTTTTGGGTGGAGGTGAGGATAATCATCGCAACCCTCGCAAATAAAATTTGTTCTTTTTGGAGAATCTGGTTTGCTGCAGACTCTACATCTTCTGTCTTTTTCTGTGTAAGCTATCATATGCTTAGCTCCTTCAAGCCTCTGAATTGGGTTGGCTGTCCTTGGTCTTCCCGGTGTTGCCTTGATACTCCTCTGTGGCTCGGGCATTAGATCTGCGGCCCACTGAAGCAAAGCATCAATCAGAGATATTTTGAACTGTTTTAATGTCATTTTTCTACTGCCTGTGAGCCTATAGAGGATGAAAGCATTGGTACAAGTAATTTCCATTATCCAGTAGAATATTTTTTTCCACCACTTGTTGCTGCGTCGTTTGTGAATGCCATAATACCCAAGCATTTGATCAGCACGGTCACATCCATTCATGCTCTGATTATAGTCATGGACTGTTATTGGCTTTGGTTTTGTCGTGGTAGTCATTCCTGTATTTTTTTTGGTGGAAACAATGATTACTGGCTTTTTTGCTTTCTTATCCCTCCATCCAATACAAAGCAAAGATGAATCTTTAGTTTGCCAGCATTTCCGTTCCATGTGTGGTATGGAAAGTGCTTTTTATTTCTAATGGAAAGCCAATTCGGTTTGACTGGAGGGTGCCAGTATAGTATTGCTTTTGCTGAAGCAAATAGTCAATGAGTGCCCTGGTGGTGTAGAACCTGTCTGCAAATATATGATAACCAGTTCCAATTTGCTGTAATAGAGTTCCAAAGACTTTTATTGCCATCCCACTATTGGTGTCTGTGCTTGGATCATATGAGGTATTCGCTCCATAATACGTAAGCAGGGATAAAACATACCCAGTGGTACTGTCAACAAGACCAAAACTCTTTATGTGATACTTACTAGGCTTAGTTGCATTAAATTGCTTGTATTTCCATCTCCCTTTAAATCCTACAATCATTTCATCAACCGAAACATTTTCAAAGGGCGTAAAGGCATTATTGAAATTTTCAATCAAAGAGTTGATGAATGGCTCCACTTTACTTTTCCCCTCAGCATCAGGCTGTCCCACATGCAACATTGTTTGATAGATAGACAAAAATCTATCTCTTTCAAAGTTTTTGTGATAAAATGGAGCATAAAGGCAATCAGTTTCTGATGAATAATAGTCTCTAATAGAAGGTCTGGGATCAATGCCCATAGCATTTATTGTAGCCATAAATTTTAACAACTCATAGTTTGATAGTGCTGTCCAGCTGGAAAATCTAGATCTTTTTAGGGATGGATTATTTTTAAGAACTTTAAGTTTTGCATACTCATTTACAGAATGTACTATTGAATTTGCAATGTCATCAGTAAACAATGTCCTATAGCAGTCAAAAGGAGTTGATGCCTCACTAAGACCTAAGTCATCGTGTACTCCTGGTTTGCGACCATATTTGGGAAGAAATCTGAATGCGTTTTGGGTCTCTGTAATACTGATGTTTGGTACTGAAATCCATTCATTACTAATTGCCCCTTGTTGCTCCTTGGTACTAATGCTTTTCCCCCTTTTTGTCGATGATTTGGTCAAAACTTTTTGTCGTTTTGTAGCACTAGGGCCTGGCTGTGACCACGCCCCCTCCTCATTAGAACTAGCTTCTTCGTTAAGTTCAAATTCGAAATCATCATTTTCATTTTCGAAATCATCATTCTCATTAACCTCGTCAAAGATACACAGTTCCCTAGCTTTTTCTACAGATAAAAAAGACCTACGTTTTGATAAACATGATGTGGTTGGTTTGCTAGACATTGTCTGTATAAACAACAATAATCGCCGATCGAAAGCTGACAGATTTACCGTTTTTTCACAGTGAAATTAGCTAGAACAAGCGTGTTTCCGAATCACAACTCAAAGATAGCGCTCTTCTGAATAAAAAAAGAGTAACTTCCGTTATGTTAAAATACCAAATTACGAAAATACGGAACACATTTCACGGAACACAAAAGTGACGTTGCCATCGTTGTTTTGGCTTCTAGGGGTTTTGCGGATGTACGCTACCAGCGTCGTTTTGGCCTCTAAGAGTTAATGGAAGAAACAATTTGGTATTTTTATCTTTTCTTAGGTTACTTTTAATGGATGAAACACTTTGGTATTGTTATCTTTTCTTAGGTTACTTTTATTGGAAGAAACACTTTGGTATTGTTATCTTTTCTTAGAATACTTTTATGGGAAGACACACTTTGGTATTGTTATCTTAGGTTTCCTTTAGTGGAAGAAACACTTTGGTATTGATATCTTTTCTTAGGTTACTGTTATTGGAAGAAACACTTTGGTATTGTTATAGTTTACTTTTACTGGAAGAAACACTTTGGTATTGTTATCTTAGGTTTCCTTTAGTGGAAGAAACACTTTGGTATTGTTATCTTAGGTTTCCTTTAGTGGAAGAAACACTTTGGTATTGTTATATTTTCTTAGGGAACTTTCATTGGAAGAAGCACTTTGGTATTGTTATATTTTCTTAGGTTACTTTTATTGGAAGAAACACTTTGGTATTGTTATCTTTTCTTAGATTACTTTTATTGGAAGAAACACTTTGGTATTGTTATAGTTTACTTTTACTGGAAGAAACACTTTGGTATTGTTATCTTAGGTTTCCTTTAGTGGTAGAAACACTTTGGTATTGTTATATTTTCTTAGGTTACTTTTATTGGAAGCAACACTTTGGTAGTTATCTTTTCATACTTTCTTCCAAAGTGATGTGACGACCCTGTGGGACAAGTTACAAAAGCTGTTTCTGGAGGCTGATACCCACTGCATAAGCTTATCGGGAGATTATAAAGCTGTTGAACCCTTGAAGGTACTCCTTTCTCAGATATTGTGTTTTTGTCATTTTCAAGATGTCTGAACCCTCAATCCAGGTTTTAAGACAGGTTGGGTTTTATACAGGCTTAATACTTTGTAATGCTATAAACTTAACACAGTAGAGCATTGATTAGGTTTCATAATTATCCAAACATCAGTTAGCAGTATGTGGATTGCTTGAACTTTCTCTTTATCCAAGCAAAAGTTTACAGACAAGCTCTGTAGCCTTGTAAGAAGTTGGGTTTATGACAGTACACTCTTGAGTGAGGGATCCTACACTCAGTCATCTATGAACCAAGATAATAGGATCTTAATGGTACGGTGCTAAGGGAATACATTGGGCTGGCAACCTCTTCATGTGAAACAAATTACTACAGAAACCACCACTGCAAGAGCACATTAATTCTGTGATGCACACTTCCTGCAAGGGTACCAGCTGTAGTGGTGGATTTATTCTCCACAGGGAGTGACAAAGGAGATGAATGAATGAAATGACAAAGGGAATAACAGCAGTTTAAACACTCAATTTATTTTGGGCTGAAACAGAGGAGATGTATGAATTATCTTTGAGTAAGAAAAAAGGGAAATAAAAAATGAAAATTAAAAGAAAAGTTGAAGGTTCGAAGAAAACAGACAAAAAATATAAGGTTTGTGCATTATGCATCAATGTAAAATGCTGTATTTTTATAGTTCACACAAAGGTAAAGCTTAGGAGAACCAATATCGGAACCTTTGTTGTGTGAAAAAGTGTTAAAACAGAACAGAATGTTAAATGGCCTTCCCGTTTTCTCTTTAAAAAGTAAAAATGACAAAGAAAGAGAAAAAAACAACAAGAGAGTCAATGTTAGGATTAACAAAGCAGTATATTTGCCTCCAGTTGTTTCCAACCACTGTGTAGTTCTGCTGCTTTTTCTCAGGAAAACATAATTGTGCTGTTCTTCTTCTTCTTCCTCGTTCGTCCTGAAAAGGACGTTGGTTGCGTTGTGTCTGTTTATGCCGGAGCTGTGATATCTGCACCTTTTGGTCGACACATCCGACTTCAGCACTGCATTTTTTGGGATCGGGTTTGCCTTCCCTCTGCGATCCCTACTCTCTCAGCCAGACTGCAGTGATGCAGCCTGTTTCCAGGACCACCATGTGGAGGTGGAGTAGGGTCTTGGTCAGCTCTAGTTCGCTGACCCTGATGTAAGCAGTTAAGCTGTGGGTCGCTGACTGCATTCTCTATTGCTGCATCTTTGGGTCCCAATTGTGCTGTTCAACACAAATATAAAATTGTATATATTTACCAATAAGTTCTCCCATAAGATGATCAGATGTAATAACAAAACTTAGGTCGTTGGAAGAAAACAAAACAACAAGCAGTACAGCTGGAGATTAAACAGAGGGGTGGATAAAATGTTCCTTCTACAAGTGCACAGTGCAGTGGATACCAGCTCATTACAACATTCCAGGCAACAATGAGGCAGATAAACTTGCTAAAAAAGGGACAGCGCTACAACTAAATGATGATAGAGACAACTTATGAAATGGCTAAAACAACTATAAATGCCATATTCAAGTCCAAATGGGACAGAGAACACCCAGGTCACATAAGAGATGATGCCTATCACCAGCTTTCTAGGCGAGACCAGATCATTATTTTCCGCTCATGCGCTTGTCACAATAGGTTGAGTTATCATTTATATCACAAGTATAGGATTGGTCCAACAGATCTCAGCTCCTGTGGCACCAGCCACATGACAGCCAAACATCTGCTCCAGTCCTGCCCAACTTACAGCAGTGAACGGAGTGGCATATGGCAGCAACCCACTTCTCTCCACAAAAAACTGTTTGGAGATGTCAGGAACCTTGAGCTGACTACTGCCTTTATTAGAGTCATTAATGTAGAAGTCTGAGGGCGAACGAGGAAGAAGAAGAAGAAGAAGATTGTTCCTTCTGGAAACAGCCAATGAATTTAACCAGATGTGTTCTGCATGCTCCTGTCTGGAATCCGCAGAGGAAGAGAAGAGTGAGAAAACCAAAGAGAGCCTGGAGAAGAATTGTAGTAGAGGAAGCCAAAGCCACTGGGCAGAACTGAAGAAGGCAGCTCAAAATAGACATTGATGGTAAATGAGGAATGAAAAACATTGATGATACACACATGTGTAAACTCTTGTACAATCTACAACTCTTTAAAAAAAGTCTTTGTTCAGTAGAACAGAAGTAATAACAAAAGTTGTTTTTTTAAGCTTGGTGAAACATTGTAGATGCTAAAGGGGTTGCTGAAATGAATGAATATATCTAACACTTCTACATTATGACAGTCCATAATGGCCTCTACCTTCACTGTATCTCAGATTAATCACCAAGGGTTGGGTTCACATACTTATTGTATGTCTGTACAGTGGAGTGTTATATTATCAGGTCAGTCGACCACAGACCACATGGCAGTTCATACTCCGTAATATCTCCTTAAACAAATACTGTCTAAATAAGGATTCAAATAAACTTCAGTCATAGCTTGTGACAACTGGGATGATAGGAAAAAATAAGAGTTCTGCGTTTAACTTGCTGACCATCAAACACACTTGCGACGAATGACTCTCCATAAAAACTTACAGGCTGAGAAGCATGCCAGATACATTGAGAACTTCATAATTCAAATGTCACACTTGATCGGCAGGATGTACAGATGCATTCCCTGTATAGATCTTACCTGCACAAAAGTTACTACTGTGTTTGACCATGAACTGGACTCTTCTTCACTCCACCACATACTGGAGTACTTCTGCCGTACCCAGCTTTCACACTGTCATGTGACTCTGAACTCTTCACTGACCAAATAATTTACCCAGAATTGACAACTTGCACACACCAAATTACTTCTCACAATTACCTGCAGTTCACATATAGTAAGTAATATGAATCTTTTGCACATTATAACTTTGTGAACGTTCATTTTTTCATTGCGTGCTAACAACACTTCAACTGAATACTCCTCATGTTAACCTGATTTCTACTCAGTGGCAGACAACTACAAAATGCTTCTTTCTTCCATCTGTTCTGAATGAATGTTCTTGTTCTATCAGGTTGAACAATTCTTGTTCTTTTATATTCATACTATGTATCAACTATTGCTCCACTTTGCCCTGTGTCGTTTGTGGTGGTGGTTGTGGTGGGGGGGGGGGGGGGTTCCGAGGAGACAGAGAAAGAATAGAAATACTGCTCACTCAGGCATGTAGTAAGAGGCAGCTAATATGAGGTTGTGCATAGGGCTGGCAACCTCATCATATAAAACATTGCTACATAAACCAATAGTTTGTGATTTGGCTTAGGCTCCCTGAAGGGACCCATCTGCACTGGTTGCTCCATGCTCCATAAGGAGCTAGAAAGGTGATGATGAGTACTCCACTTTGACCATTGAAATCAAATATTGCCCCAATGATTCAAGACCGGAGGGATTAGCACAAGTTAACTGAAGACTTATGCTACATAGGGATCTGAAATGCAAAGAGGTAGAAATATTAAAAAAAAGATATTTAGTCTTGTTGGTAATGAGAGATTTCTTTTTTATGTAAATCTTCAGCCTGACTCACCTTGGCAGCAGACTCGCTTGACTGCTTTGCTAGAAGGTCTTGTTGTTGCTGGTGATATTCAGGTATGTTGTTAGCATAGTCTTATATTATTATTCTTAATGGACAACTTTTACTGGGCTCTGCACGTTATCAAGATATAGTATGTTTTTATATTTTTATGAGTGTACATGCTAATGTAAAGTAAAATTCACTTCTGGATAATTAGAGTGACTTGTATGATAGTTGGACCATTTTTCTTGCATATTTAAACTGCTTCCATCAGGTTGTTTCTTCTGAGGCATCTACACACCATTTATCCTTTTGTTCTGGCATATAAAGCTTGTGCTACTGTTTTATTATCTATAATAACCAGATGGATGCAACATTTCTTTCCCACATTTTCTATATCATTAGTAAATGGTTGACTGGGTGTTTTATGTCATCTATTTTTTGTTCCATTCAATATCCTTCAGCTTCCAGAGGAGCACAGGCCTCTAGTAAGCTCATAACTGAATCCTCCTATCATGTGCCATCAGCTCTATATCTTTTCATGTTTTCCTCCTCATTTTCATTTCCACTTCCGGTTCTCATCTGTTTTTTTAATTTAATGATTTTTCACAGACACTTGATGTCATGTTATTCCTGTGTTTGTGCTCGATAAAGTGTCCATTCTTGGATCTGGTAACAGACAATATGAATATAAAATTAACAATTTTTTGCTTTGTAATAAGTTATGTGGGATCTTAAAGCTAATTAAATTCATTAAATATAGTTTTGAATGGTGAATATTTCAGAGAAAAAAAAATTTATTTCAGTCAAAATGAAGAATATCACATACCATTAATGGTTGTACTTGAATGCTGTTTTATTAAAAATAACGTACATTTACCCATTATATTACAAACATGTGTTACAGGCCATGTATGAGAAGCATGATGCTGTGTTTGAAGCTGTCTTCAGGCTAGCTGTGGAGTGTGAGGATGAGTTCAGTCATTTGTCTGCTTGTAGGTGCCTGGCAGCCATGTTGAACAAAGCACCCATAGGTACTGTTGTGTAAATTACCTATTGCTGTTACTTATGCTGTAAACTGTGAATCTAATGTTATGGTTTTAGTAAGAGGCAAGAAAGTTGAGAATAAAAGGAAGATAAATTGTTTCTAATTTTTTTTTTTTTTTTTGGTACGCCCGCTAATACTCGAGGCGAAATCTCAGGTTATTGTTAATGTCTAACCTGACATTGATTTTACGTGAGTATCCCTTTTCTTGTGCAGAGACAGGTGTCCCTCGCCATTCAGGCAGATACTCGCCGATTTCGGAGGTACCCATTAGAGCTGGGTCGGCTCAGTAGCCGACAATCCCTGGTCGACGACACTCCTTCAAATGTTCTCGCCAGGTCTCGAGTTAATCCAGTCCAATTCCCGGTCGACGAAAAATCCTCAAATGCCGTCGCCCGGGTTTGATCCTGAATCACCCGGTCGCCAGAGCGGTGTTGTAACCACTATGCTAGCGCGGCTCCCTTTCTAATATTTAAAAATAGGTCATGTTAACAGACTTCAGTTGCTTTATCAACATTTTCTAGATGAGTATTGACAGTCTTAAAGGTTTTAATGATAAGAGATTACATTTTGCCTGCACTTTAATTGACAGGCCTTATTATGTTCGCTGCTGTAGGGATACATACATATATTCTGGTCTGGGTGTTCTTCTTTTTCATGCAGTGAGATATACATAGAATTTATAAAATGTGTTAAAATATACAATGAGCAGTCTGTATGATGATGACAGAGAGAGAGTCATGTTATACTTTATGGCATTGTAATTGTCCGATGGGCTAAGCCGTAAGAGAGTTTTCCTCTTGTGGCAAAGTTACCAGTCCAAGAAGAATAAGATGGACTACATTTTCTACATTGGAAGATCTGGAATATGCAGATGACATTGCACTACTAGCACATTCACATCAACACATCCAGGAGAAAACGGATAGACTTAATAAGTTTAGCCAGCAGGTGGGCTTGAACATCAATTTAAAGAAGTCAGAGGTCATGACGCTCAATGTGAGCAACCCTGAGCCCATATCAGTAAGGAATCAGCAACTGGTACAGACAGACACCTTTACATACCTAGGATGCATAGTAACACCAGACGGCGGGGCAGGCAAAGACATCAACATCAGAATGAATAAGGCAAGAACAGCCTTTTTTAGCCTAAACAACATCTGGAAGTCCTCTCAATACAGCACAAGCACAAAATTAAGATTATATCAGAGCTGTGTGCTTTCTGTGCTTCTCTATGGTGCGGAATGCTGGGGAGTTACAGAGAAGGAAATGTCGAAAATGTCCTCTTTTCACACAACATGCCTAAGAAAAATTCACCGAATCTTTTGGCCAAATACCATCACCAACCAAGATCTGCTTACTCAGAGCAAGCAAGAGGACATGCACACCATCATAGCTGGCAGACGCTGGAGCTGGGTTGGCCATGTCCTCAGAAGAGACCCCGATGCCATCACAAGAACAGCTATGCTTTAGACCCCTGAAGGAAAACGAAAGAGAGGCCGACCAAAAACAACCTGGCGGAGGACTGTGGAGGCTGAGATGCAAAGAATGAACCAGAGTTGGGGCACTGTACGAAGGATGGCCACCGATCGAGCAAAGTGGAATCAGTTTGTTGTTGCCCTACAAGACGCCACTAGGCGTGATGGCCACTGACTGCTTTGACGGTCGGCGGCTAAGGATCAAAGAAGAAGAAGAAGCAAAGTTACCGGGTTCCGGGATTGAAACCTGTCAGCATCACGCTCCATATATACCCAGCTGTAAAAGGGTACCTGACTCAGCTCTTGAGTTAAGGAAAGCAAAGAGGAAGGGAACTGGTAATGCCTCATATAGCTGGGCTTAGTATGGGGAAGTCTCTAACGAATCACTGCCCTATGGCAGCATCTGCTATGGGATTCATCTCATCATCATCTCAACCCATAACCCGTCATGGGTCGTAGGGGTGCCATGGTGGAAGCATCAACAGACAGGGTCCTCCACTGCTCTCTATTCTCAGCAATGCGTACAAGTGTGGAGAAACCGTGTCCTGCCCATTCTTTGATGTTATCAGCCCAGGATTTTCTTTGCCTTCCTCTTCTCCGTTTACCTTCGACTGTTCCCTGGAGGATCGTTTTCGAAAGGGAGTCATGACGAGTTACATGCCCAAACCAGACAAGCTTTCGACGTTTCACTATTGACAAAAGTGGTTCTTGATGGCCTGCATAGGTGTTTATCTTCTCTCTAACATAGACATTTGTTTTGTGCTCTTTATAGCAAATGCGCAAAATTCTTCTATAACATTTATGCTCGAAAGCCTGAATCCTTCGCTCCGTATCTGCAGTGAGTGTCCAGCCCTCACACCCATACAAGAGAATAGATAATACAAGTGATTTGTATAATTTGATCTTCACAGGAAAACTGATGTTACTTTTCCAGATCACATTCAACCTTGTCATGGCAGCTGAGGCCATCTCAAGTCTTGTCTTGATTTCTTTATTTGATCTTCCATCACTACATATAGTGGACCCGAGATATTTAAAGGTGTTAACTTCTTCTAACGTTTGCCCATTTAACGTAATGTTGGTCGGAACATGTTTCTTATGGCTATTCACCAATATGGCTATGGGATTACTTTTACCATTACTGGTCATC
This sequence comes from Oreohelix idahoensis, assembly GCA_024509875.1. Lineage (NCBI taxonomy): Eukaryota > Metazoa > Mollusca > Gastropoda > Stylommatophora > Oreohelicidae > Oreohelix > Oreohelix idahoensis. The sequence continues at coordinate 170,447 of JAMPIV010019058.1, forward strand.
AGTTGTCGTTCTTTAATGTGTCTGTTACCCCTCATTTGCACAGAGGCTTGCCAAAGCATCGTTGGGTGCATCTGAGGATAACACAATAATGCGCCGACTGTGAATCCACGCCATTGATTAAAAATGTGACCTATATTTAAATTAGCATATGATGTAGGCGAGGTTGGCTGATAAAGACGAACTGTTAACGTTCGCTCTCTTCCACTGTGTATTGTTCGAGGAGGAAGGATGTGTGTTTAAAAGCTCCTCGTCATAGTGTTTGATAGTCACAATTACAGTGTTTCATCATGTATCAGCTACATGCTAGAAGTGTGTGGCGAGGAAGTATTTATTCAATATAACTCAGATGTTAAGGATGCTATTGATGTCGACTATTTGAAAAGGACAATGAGACCGTAGTGTTACGCATGTTCCTACACCATGTACGTATACTTCTAGACCTATATCTCACATCATGGATTTTGTACTGTGATCAATATTACTGGAGTGTTTTGTCGTTGTACCTTCACGTCATTAAATTGTTAGAATTGCACGATGGACTGAGTGTCAAGTTATTATCCAGTTGAAGTTATTGCCTTTATATTTGAAGTGTTCTTTGACAGTATATAAATTAGCATGTTGCTATCATGGGAATTTTGCAAAGTATACATAAACCCAGAGGTAGCAGTGTCAAGCTATAGTTACTGGTTTTTTGTCACCACTACATTGATGTCACATGCTGTATTGGGTGTTAACTTTTTTTGGTGCAGTTTATTTATAAATTCATGCCCTACTGAATGTTTCTACAATTATTTTAGTTTAGTTTTACCTTTAATTTTTGCTGGCAAACATTAGGGAGAGGAGCAATTTCCTTTCTTATTAAGCGAGGTATGTATTTTTTGGCAGGTATCATACAGGATTTAGTTAATCTTCATCTTCTTCTTTGGTACTTGACCGCTGACTGACAAAGCAATCAGTGACCATCATGCCTGGTGGCGTCTTGTTGGGCAGCAAAAACTGTCTCAACTTTGTTCAGTTGACAGCCATCCTTCATGTGGTATCCAAGCTCTGGTTCATGCTTAGCATCTCTGCCTCCACAGTTCTCTGCCAGGTGGCTTTTGGCCGTCCTTGTTTCGCTTTCCTTCTGGAGTCCATAGCATGGCAATTCAGGTGATGGTGTCAGGGTCTGTACTGAGGATGTGGCCAAACCAATTCCAGCGTCTTCCCTCTAAGATGTTGTGCATGTCTTCTTGGTGGCTCCAGGTTAGCAGTTCTTTGTTGATGTTGGTGTTCGGCGAGAAAATTCGAAGGATTCTTCTTAGGCAGGTTGTGTGGAAAGAGGACAATTTGGACATATCCTTTTCTGTTACTCTCCAACATTCTGTACTGTGCAGAAGTACAGAAATTATGCACCTCTCATATATTTTTAATTTAGTGTTTGTACTGTACTGGAGGATTTTCAGAGGCTGTTCTGGCTTTATTCATTCGGGAGCTATACCAGCTGGAGTTTTACTCTTGGCAGGTTCTTCCTTCTTCTTCTTCTTCCTCGTTCGCCTTCAGACTTCCACATTTATGACTCTAATAAAGGCAGCAGTCACCCGTGTGTTACCGGGGCCCGAAAGGGGAGCAAAGAATAGTAACACTGTTCCCTACCAAGCATGTCGTAAAAAGCGACTAAGGAGGGTTGGGCATGGGGCCGGTTACACCATCCTGTAAAAAAATTTTAAACCACAAAAAACTTCAACAAATATGGACAAGTCAAATAAAGAAAATAAAACACAGCCATCCAAGACAGGGGAAGGTCCTCTCGCGGGGAGGCGTATGATGCAACACAGAGAAAGCCGAAAGGAGTCTGTGTTGCTGACTAACCTTCTTTCTTCTAGGAGAACTTCCAGATTTGGCACCTGGAATGTTCGGACATTAAACGAACAAGGGAAAGTGGCGCAAGTAGCAGCAGAAATGAGGGAATACAAAATCGAGGTTCTGGGAATGTGTGAAACAAAGTGGAAGGGGGTAGACAGGAAGAAACTCATCACAGGTGAATTGGTGCTGTCCTCAGGACATGAAGACGAAAGTTCACACCACAGTGAAGGGGTAGCTCTTATGTTATCTAAAGAAGCACAGAAAGCACTAATTGAATGGGAAGCTGTTGGACCCAGAATAATAACAGCTTCTTTCAAAACAGCTAAAAAGAAAATTCATGTAAATGTCATCCAATGTTATGCACCAACTAATGACAAAGAAGAGTCTGTGAAAGAAGCATTTTATACTAAACTACAGGAAATTATGGATAAAGTAAAAAGAAGAGACATCACAATTTTGATGGGTGACATGAATGCAAAGATAGGTACAGTCAACACTGGATTTGAAGAAGTCATGGGAAAACATGGGCTAGGAGTTAAAAAAAAAGTTAGTTGCTTATCCTTTACAGGACGTTGCAATCAACCCCAGCTTTTATTGGCTGTTTGTGATTTTTCTAGGCAATTTTTTCATTCAGTAGTTTGCCATTGCTTTCTGAACGATACGGCGCTTATACCATTGTTAAAAATCCACACAAAGCGATCTGCTACCAAACCGCCTGCAGCAGGTTTCGAACCTGGTATATCTGGATTATGAAACTGCGTTTTTATCCATTAGGCCACAGACGCCGACACTAGGGTAATGAATGAAAATGGAGAGCTATTCGCAAACTTCTGTGCTTCATATCAACTGGCTATAGGAGGAAGCATGTTTCCACATAAGAGAATACACAAGGCAACATGGATATCACCAGACCATAGAACAGAAAATCAGATTGATCATATATGCATAAACAAGAAGTTTAGATCATCATTGCAGGATGTAAAGGTATATAGAGGAGCAGATGTGGCATCAGATCACCATCTTCTGATAGCCAAAGTAAAAATGAAACTCAAGAGATATGCAACAATGCAAAATTATAGACAACAGTTTAATGTAGGACAGCTAAGAAATCAAGAAACAAGAGACAAATTTGCGGTCACAGTATCCAACAAATTCCAAGTGCTCCAACAGCTGGAAGATGTAGAGAATACAGAAGACTATTGGCAGCAGGTCAAAACAGTATGGAAGGAGACATGTGAAGAAATACTGGGGAAAAGGGAAAGACAACAAAAAGCATGGATAACAACAGAAACCATCAATAAGATAAAAGACAGAAAAAAAACAAGAAAGCAGAGTTAAACACAAGCAAAACTAGAAGCTCCAAAGCCAAGGCTCAAGAAGTGTACACAGAAGCAAACAAAGAAGTAAAAAGAAGTATCAAAAGAGACAAGAGGAAGTATATTGAGGAGTTGGCAAGAGAGGCAGAAGATGCTGCAGCCAAAGGAAATATGAGAGAACTGTATAGCAGCACAAAGAAGCTAACAGGGAAATACAAGCAAACAAGTTGCCTCATAAAAGACAAGAATGGGAAACTGCTCAGCAATATACAAGAGCAAATGAAGAGGTGGACAGAATATTTTGGGGACCTTCTCAATAGACCAGCTCCACAAAACTTGCCGGACATCCAGCCAGCAGAAGAAGAGCTACAAATTAACGGTGAAAGACCAACGAAGGAAGAAATAAAGAAAGCCATAAAGCTTCTAAGAGAGGGAAAAGCGTCTGGACCTGATGGCATTCCAGCAGAGGCCATCAAAGCAGATATCGACACGGCTACAGAGATGTTATATAAATTACTTGGTAAAGTCTGGGAAAAGGAAGAGATACCAGCAGAATGGAAGGAAGGATATCTGGTTAAGTTGCCTAAGAAGGGAAATTTACAAGAGTGCACAAATTATAGAGGAATAATGTTACTATCAGTGCCAGGAAAAGTATTAAACAGGATTATCCTTGAGAGATTAAAAGAGTCCATAGACAAGAAACTGAGAGATGAACAAGCAGGTTTTCGACAAAACAGATCATGTACAGACCAGATAGCCACTTTGAGAATAATAGTTGAACAAAGTCTGGAATGGAATTCACCACTATACATCGGATTTGTGGACTACGAAAAAGCATTTGACAGTGTAGACAGAGAATCACTTTGGAAATTGATGAGGCATTATGGAGTTCCCCTGAAGATCATTAATTTAATAAAGAAAACATATGAAGACATGACATGCAGAGTTCTTCACGAAGGACAGCTTACAGAACCGTTTGGGATAAGAACAGGAGTGCGACAGGGATGCCTCTTGTCTCCATTTCTTTTCTTGCTGGCAATAGATTGGGTTATGAGATCATCGACAACACACAACAGAAATGGAATCCAGTGGACTCTGACTGAGCAGTTGGATGATCTGGATTTTGCTGATGACTTGGCTCTTCTGTCCCATAACCGTAATCAGATGCAGGACAAATTGAAAACACTCGATGAGAGGTCACAGCAATTGGGTCTGAAAATACACAGGGAAAAGACAAAAAATAATGAGAATAAATGCAGGTAATGATAACAGGGTTGAACTTGAAGAAACACCAATTCAAGATGTAGAATCATACACATATCTTGGCAGTAATATAGACAAAGTTGGAGGGACAGACAGCGATATCAAAATAAGAATACAAAAGGCAAGAGGAGCTTTCATTGCATTGGGAAATATATGGAGATCAAGAGAAATCGGATCCAACACGAAAATAACAATCTTCAAACTCAAATGTGAAGTCAGTCCTATTGTATGGCTCGGAGACATGGAGAACAACAAAGACAACAACCAAAAAGCTACAGACTTTCATAAATGGGTGCTTGCGTAGAATAGAGGGATTAAAATGGTATGACAAGGTTACCAACGTGGAACTGATGACAAGAACTAGACAAGTGCCAGTGGAACAAGAGATGAGAAGAAGACGATGGCGATGGATAGGACACACACTGAGGAAACCTGTTGTTAGCATTACAAGGCAGTCCTTGTTCTGGAACCCCCAGGGCAAGAGAGGCAGAGGAAGACCAAGAAGTACATGGAGAAGAGAGTTGGAAACAGAGGTGAAAATGATGAGGAGAACATGGAAAGAACTTGAGATGATGGCACGGGACAGGAGGACTTGGCATGTGTTTGTTGAAGGCCTATGCTCCTTTGGGAGTGGAGGGTTATGAATGAATGAATGAAAGGCAGCAGTCAACTCAAGGTTCCCGACAGCAGGTTCTTCCAAGCTCCACAGGTCTGTGCGGGTTAGGGGTCAGACAATAGATGGTACCCTGGTTTTCCAGGTTTGGGGTTTTAACTCAGGGCCGGCACCCCTGTCTATGTAAAAAATCACACACGTTACGGAAACAGCAACAAATGAACAAGCTTTGCTGCGGGACAGACACCTGGAGTCTAAGGCTTGTATGACTGCCAGTGGTGATTTAGTTAATACCATCTATTAATCTTCATCTTACCCTGTGTAGTTCCTGGGAGCCTCTGAAGAGACAAAGAAAGGATAAGACTACTGCACCTTCAAGTATGTCATTCAAGGTGACTGATATAAGATTGTGCACAGGGTTGGCAACTTCATCATATAAAACTAATTGCTACAGAAACCACCACTGAGAGAGAGATTTCTTGTGCAGGCCTCCAGCAAAGGGGACCAGCTGCAGTGGTGGCTGCATACTCCATAAGGAGTGCAAAGGAAAAAGTAGTTAATGATGGTGATGAATCTTCATCTTGGGTATTTGCCTTGCTCTGAAGTCTTATTTACAACTGTTGAAAACTTATGGTGGTAGCTAACAAGGTATAGTCTTTACAACAGTGGGACTCAGTTAGCTATCTTGTCTGTTTTTATGTTTTACTACCATGTAATCCGTAATTTTTGTTGGTACGAATTTGACTACGCAGTTTTATTTTTTGCAGGTTCCAGCATTCATTGGCTGCTTGAACCCATTGTTGAAAGACTAAAATCTGTCATGGCAAATCCTGTGTCATTATCCCAGCGACTGCGGGCAGTTACTCTGTGGGTGTGGTTGACGAAGGCCATGGAATGCAGGGCCCATTCTGCTACAGGCATTTTGTCCTCGCATGTAATAACCCATTTAATTCTTGTAATGACAGTAACAAAATTAAATCTATAAATATGCATCAGAACTGCTGTCTTGAGTGAAACAGAATATAAAAATCATATAAAAATAGAATGAGAGCTTGAAGAGGAAGCTTTAAAAAGAGGCTGACAGATTGGCAAAGGAGGTGGAAAGCTACCTCAACTTTACACTAGCACAACTTATGAAGAGGCCAAGAGTTTTATGAAGAATAGATACAGGAAGAAGTGGGAAACTGAGCATCCAGGCCACCAAAAAATTACCAGCTCAGCAGAAGTGAACAAGTGGTAATCTTCAGACTTCACACAGGCCACGGCAGATTGGGATACCGTCTATTCAACAAGCTAAAGTAGGAACTACTGATGAGTGTAACTGTGGCACAGATAAAATGACTGTTGAACATTTACTTCATAGGTGCCCAACATATGAGGAACAGAGAAACCGCATATGACCAGCACCCGTACCAATCGTGGAAAAACTCAACGGAGATACCAGCAGCCTCAGACTGGCTGCTGCTTTCTTTGAAAATATTCAAGTTGACATCTCAAAGTGAACAAAGAAGAAGAAATAATCAAAAACTAAATGTGTAAATCCTGCATCAGAACTACTGTCTTGAGAAACAGTATAAAAATCATAAGAAACTAGAATGAGAGCTTGAAGAGGAAGCTTTAAAAATTTTTTTTTAGTAAATTGAGGAGACTGGGTAATAATCACAGATTTCCAAACAAAAACAAAAAAAGCCCTATGAATGAAGAAGATGTTTATTCTGTCATGTGCTATGCACACAAAAAAAGACAAGTGGTAAATACAAGCAATGGACTATTTCCAGAGATAACTCTAATCATAATTCCAAAGAGGAGGAAAGAGGGAGTCTCTGAAGAGACAAAGAAAGAATAGGACTGCTGCACCCTTATGCATGTCGTACAAAGTGCTCAATTGAGGTTGGGGGGGGGGCGGGGGTGGGGGGGCTGGCCGCCTTATCATGTAAAACAAATTGTCACAGAAACCATCACTGTAGGAGCATGGGGTTGCTTGGTGCAGGCTTTGTGCAAGGAGACCAGATGCAGCTGTGCCTTCATGCTCCGTAAGGAGTGCAGATGAAAATGATGAAGAAACTACCTCAATGGCTTATGTCAGCATTGCTGTTGGCTGTTTCAAAGGTTGTAAAACTGACCAATAGAGGTTTATTTTAAAGTATTCTCATGTCTGTTTTACTATACATATGTTACTGTTAAAAGAGGTAAAGAGGGTAAATGCGAGGCCTGTAAGCAGGAAGTAAATAAATATTACACACATAAAGGTATGTTTAGGCACTCATGAGAAATAAAGAATCAGAAAACTAGACAACAGAAACACAACACAAGTGAGTGGCTTACTGGAGAATCGAACCCAGGATCTTCCGAACGGCACCTCCACCTAGCTACAAAAGCAAATCACACTATCCTACCTGCCAGCTAGGTTGTCCTCAGCATTACTATAAACTGCAGACATTGTCTGCTGGAAAACCACAATGTGGCTTTTTTTTTAAAAAATTGTTATACATTCCTTTCAGCTTATCACATTACTGAGTGACCCAGATCTGGGTGCCATGGTTGCCCAGCGAGTGGGTCTAGTTGTTGAAGATGTTGAGGACATGTTCACAGCGAGATTGAAAGGCAACATTACTCCTCTCTACAAGCAGAGATTCTTCACTATTAACTTGCAGGCTTTGTTAGATGGATATCACACAGCCCAGTCCAAAGGTACATCACATATTTTTCAATCTTCAGTAAAGAATTCCTTTGCGAAATAATGTAGACCTTTGTCTGTAGTAGTTTTTTTTTCCTTGTCAGAACCTGGTATGTTTGAAAGCAATTTGAAACCTTTTAACCCCCTCCCCTGTCTTTTAGTTATTCTCTCTGTCTCTCTCCATCTATTTTTATTCTACATGTCAATCATGTCCTTTGTTACTCACTCATTACCATCCTGTTTTTATTCCTTGTCCTTATTTCCTGCCTGTGATTGTGGCTGATGGAGAGGTATCCTGCATTGTCCCCTGTTATTATTGCATTGAACAGTTGTAAAACCAACTTTCATACAAATTGCACACACACACACAAGAGTCTGGCATGTTAAAAAAAAAAAAAAAAACTCCCTCAGAAGGTACCACTTCAAGATCGCTTGAATACTTAGTGCAAGCATTTTGGAAGAGGCCCAGCAGCAAAGGTGACTGCATGCACCTTAAGGAGCAGAAGGGAAAATGGTGATATATATATGTATATAAACCGACTTTAGTAATTGTTAGCAGCTACCGGCTCTCAGGAACATTGGTGCAGTGGGAGTTGAAAGAGGGTAAGTGTTGATGGGTCCTAACAAAACAAAAGGACGAGAGGTGTAGCAGACAGTCAAATATTCATGTTTGCCCAGATCTTTTACTGCTATACTGCTAAAAAAACAGCCATGATTTTAGCAAGACAAAGCTGACAGTCTTAATAAGCATTGTGTTCCATGACTGACTGATGCAAGTATATGAAAATATTTCCAGAAGTTAAGTATTTTTTTTAATGTACTCTTATATACACATATATAATACATTTTCTGCTGTAACTTATTTTCTGGCCTGCAGACATAAAACAGAATCATCTTGTGGCCATCTCACAGATTACTTCTAATCTTCCGCTTCAAGTGATGAAACCACATTTCTCTAAGGTTTGTATGTTCAAAGAAATCACATTTTATTCCATCTTTCACTTTTCCAAGAAAAAAAATGCGAGTTAATTTTTGTAACATTATTTTAGTACTATCTACTTCTTTTTAATTTATTTACTTTGACATAATTATAAATATAATATGTGATTATGAGATATGTTAAATAATTATTTTCACAGATTATTATGTTTACCAGTAGAAGAGCACGTGACTGCTTGTTGCAGGCTTCCTGCAAGGGGACCAGATGCAGTGGTGGCTCCATGCTTTGTAAGGCGCTAAAAGGAAAATGATGATGATTAATACATGTATTTATTATTGTTTTCAGCTGGTTCCGCTCCTCCTTTTATGCTTGGATCAGTCTGGAAACACAAGCCACAGCCAGACATTGACTACACTGTGCAGTGCTGTGATAAATGCTCCAGATGTGATTATCCCAAGTATAGATTCTCTCATTGATCGCCTTCTTTATCTGACAAAATGTGATTCTACAATGGTGAGAACACTGTTAGAGTCTTGAGTTTTAAAGTCAAAGTTATGTTCTTATTGTGAATTACTAAGTCTATGGCAAGTTTGTAAATGGGAAATATTATGGACAGAAGAATGGATGCAGCATCGAGATTTTACATAAATTTCATGCCTATCCATACTTTCTATCAAATTGTCATGACTTTACCTGTTTCCATTTCAGAAAGTTCGTATGTCAGTACTGAAATGCTTGGAAAATCTGGCATATCTACCCACCTACGCGATTGTCCCTCATCAGGCACGAGTTGTTGGAGAACTAGCCAATTGTTTGGATGATAAGAAAAGGCTGGTTAGGAAGCAAGCAGTGGAGACTCGGTCTGCCTGGTAAGCCACAGCAGAATGGTCACTCCATATGTAACTAACATAAGAGTGAACCACCAAACTTTTCAAATTTAATTGTGAATCCACTGATGTAAAATTGTAAAAAGAAGTTAATTTGTTAATCAGTTTTAAAAAATACACACATTGTTAATTTATGCCACATTCATTGGGTATTTCAAACTAGCGTAGAGATCTGTGCCCCATGTAGTTCCTGGGGGGGTCTTTGAAGAGACAGAAAGAATAGGCCTACTGCAACCTCAGTGTCACGACGTGGATTTAAGTTTAGAGCTAGGCCAAGTATCTAGACAAGACACTAGTATGAGAAAGTCTGAGAAGGTAGATTTAGATGAGAATACAGTGCGTGTGGAATGATGAGACTTATAGCTTCGAGGGTGAGAGCCGAGATTGACTCTCCCTCGCGACTTAGTTAAGAGCTATGGACTCACCACCTCTGACTACCATTAAAGGAGATAAGGTTTCACTAAAGTTCCACAGACACAACTATACAGACAAGCATATACGTACAGTATAGTTATAGAGAAACTGATCCAGTTTATAGTTTATTATACAACAAAACCAAATAACACAGCAAAATAAATACCGTGCCAGGTCGCACTAACCTGGAAAAATAAACAGAACAATTAAAATGACAGACACTATAACCCAAAACTTTCACCCTCTCTTTCAACCTGCATGGAAGAAAATTAAGGATTAACAAAAATCTACTTGGTGGGGTCTCTAACTTTAGAGCCACCACTCCTGACTATCCTATTATTATTATTAAATATAACCCACTGTCCTGCTGCAGACGTATACCTAAATGTCTACAAATATCTGAATGCACTATCTGATGTCTGATAAAGTTGATATTTAGTTGGATATAATATATGTTGATAAAGTACACCAGAACACTCCTAGGCGGGAAGACAGGCGTCTATCATCATCAGTTGACAAGATCCCTATGGTGTTGCCTGCCCCACTGTAGTGTATGGAATGTCAACTTGACCTACGCAGTGTTGTGTAGACATGGATGGAGTGTATAATGTGCGAATGATGATAAGGGTTCGTGTTGTTGACAAATGTTCTCTTCTCACACTCATGTATGACCGGAAGTCATCGACACCAACGACTGTGTACCTTTTCTAAAGTTTAATTGGACGTACACACTCGACAGCACAGATAGTGACAAATCACAGGTTGCCATAATACATCATAGTACAGTGGACAAATGGTCTTGCAATGTTACATGGGCACTCATGTAGAATAATGGTATAATGGACTGTCAATAGCCAAGCACTCAGTATCGCCCATACATATATCATCTGACGTCACTGACTGAGCACGTCAGCTTGTAAACAATATTTCAGATGACTTCTAAACCTAATCTCGTTTAGCAACGATTCTTCAACATAATGTTCAGCACATATTTTTCCATATAATAATAATATTGAACCGCTAACAATGGGTTCTCATGTGTAGCAGTGATCTCTGGACTGATCAAGCGATAATACGGGCATCCCTTTTCTCTTCTTGAAAGTCCTACATGTTTTGGTTCCAAGATGGCTCCACTCGTGAACTGTCACTCACGTTTGAATACAGATAATGAATCTGTTCTAAAGTTAGTCATTCATACAACATTTCGTTGCTCTGTAGATTTGGTCATGAACAATAGACTGCATTCTACAGAATATAGTGCTGCTAGGAATCGAAGTCGTTTTTCATCGAGTCAAATATATTCTCTTAAACATTCAAATCGTAATTATCGACAATGGTGGCTTCGATCGAGAGTTCATAAGAGTATCTTTGATTACCTTGGTAGAGGGAATATGAAACTGCCATTCCTTGGCAAGATGAATAAACACTGGGGTAAAGCATACACGATAGGTCTAGACGACTATCACTTTCCCCAAAACCACTGAGATCACTTTTTCAAGGCATCAAGCCGACATAGCAAAACACACACAGTCCCTATCAGGACGAAGCCAAATCACACCACTCAAGCGACACATCCGCCGAATAGCCTTTGACCTCTCTAGAGACAACAGAACATATAGTTCGACTTAGATATGTAAAGATATACAGATATAAGACAGACTTGTCCTACTCAGACAAACAATACACATAAATTCAGGCCATAGATATTCTGAAGCAAGAACAATCTATTATTACCCAAACAACGAATAAATCGCAGTAAAATGTATTTATCCGCGGAGTTCAAGGGAAGTAACTCAATAATGACTTTCCCTTAAGCACTAAAAAATTACCTATGTATAATATTGTAAGATATCAAAGACTGCACGTAACAGTCTTACCACACCTCCGGGGAAAAAAAAAAATGGAACATTTTTTTTTTTTTTGAAATACATCTAGGAGCAACGTACAATAGGCTCACAACGCATGAATAATGCGCAGATGAAAATATCAGGAATACCTATAACGCCTAATATGAGGCTAAGTCGACTTATGGAGCGACTGGTGAGAATGTGTCTCATAAACTGAGAGAAATTATTTCTCTACAAGTATATTTTTCCAGGAAGGTGTCATCAAAGTATAATACAATTCTGGCAATTACACAATGCCTAAAAAATTCATATCATCACTACGTATTAGATATCTTAAATTTATGATTTATGAAGAAAAAATCATCAAAGCACAGCGGTGAATAAACATACATGAACCGCTATGTAGTGATACAATCATTATATTATTAAATTACAAATGTGTATCTATCATGATATAGAAAAGGAACTACTATAGAACTAGACATATCAAGAAGTCTAAGCCCTAATAGTTATGTGGAATCATGTGGGCATCTTGACAGAATGTCTGCCATCACATTATCTGATCCCCGAATAGCTCGCACAGAGAAATGAAAAGGTTGAAGAGCAATTGCATATCGAGTAGACCTCGAGCTCTTCAAATTCTTACTCTGTATAGCAGTAAGAGCTTTTTGGTCTGTTTCTACTATGAAATGTGCGCCTAGAAGGAATCTCTGTAGTTTGAGGATCGACCAAACCATAGCTAATAGCTCACGGTCTAAAACCGAATAATTCCTTTCTGCCGCATTAAGTTTTCTGGAAATATACATTACAGGATGCAGAGTTCCAGAGTACTCTTGCATTAGTGCCGCTCCAATCCCAGTGGATGAAGCGTCACTACGAAGAACGAATGTCTTATCTTTAGTGGGTAGCACTAAAATAGGTGGTGTTGAAAACAGTGTTTTAATCTTATCCAGAGAGCATTGGCATTCCTGAGACCAGTGGACCACATTAGGCGAACCTTTCTTTAGAAGTGTTGAGTGAGGTGCCATGATAGAGGATAGATTCTGAATGAATCTGCCATAAAATTGAATAAGACCTAACAGACTTCTCACCTGTTTTTTAGTCTTAGGGATTGAGATGTTAAGTATCTTACTAGTATTATGGTCCTCTGTCTTTAGGAAACCATGACCAACTCGGTGGCCTAGGAAAGAAATTTCGCTAAAACCAATATAGGCTTTAGAGGGTTTCGCTGTCAGGTTGTGCTCACGCAAAGTAGACAGCAATTCATCTAACCCTGAATAGTGATCTTCCCAAGTATCGCTGAAAAGACAGATGTCGTCTAGATATGCAATGACATCTGACCGATAAGATAGGATTCGGCGCATCATGCGTACGAACGTAGCTGGTGCGTTCATAAGACCGAAAGGCATAAAATTCCATTGGAACAAACCTCTAGGTGTTGAAAAAGCCGTGAGAGGTTTGGCGCGTTCAGATAAAGGAACTTGCCAATATCCTTTAGACAAATCAAGTTTAGTGAAAAAATGAGATTTGGAGAGTCGAGTAAGTAGCTCTTCCAGTAAAGGCATAGGTTCGGCATCGAACTTCGTTACTTGATTCAATTTTCGATAGTCAACGCAAAGACGTATGTTATTGTCTTTTTTACGCACAATGGAGAATTGTCCGTTGCTTGGAAAATGGGTTGCAAATAATCCGGACGTTCATGGAATTCAGTAAGCATATTGATGTGGAAGGTTTTATGCTTCCCATCAATATCGACAATATAGTCGACATCGGAAATTTTCGATATTATATCGTACGGACCTTTCCAAGAAATAAGTAATCTGTTTTCCCTACAAGGTAGTAATACAAATGCTTTGTCACCAGGACAAAGTTGTCGTAAGCATCTCTTCTTATTGGCAAATTGCCTTGCCTTCTGTTTCGCAAATTCAGAAGAAGAAGTTGCTAATTTGCATGCTTCGATAATCTTTTTGTCTCAACGCGATGACATATTCGTAGGATGACTTTGTGTCATCGTCAATATTGTCAGATGTTATGAGATCGTGAAGCAACGACATAGGGCCACGCGGACGCGCGCCAAAGACGAGTTCAAAGGGAGAAAATCCCGTATGTTCATTGGGTACCTCTCTGTAAGCGAAGAGGGCCGCAGGTAAAACTCTGTCCCAGTCTTGAGGATGATCCTCAGTTATCTTCCCCAGTAAGTTTTTAAGTGTTCTATTAAGGCGTTCGACCATACCATTAGACATTGGATGGTAGATACTACTTAAAGATCTATCTATCTGCAGGGTAGACATTACTTGAGACATGGTATCTGATATTAGTTGGGTGCCATGGTCTGACAATATCTCTCCGGGGAACCCCAGACGAGAAAATATAAGCCAAAGAGCATCTGCAATATCAGCAGTAGTAATGCTCTTCTGAGGAATAGCCTCTGGCCAACGTGTGCACATATCAACACACGTCAAGATAAACTGATGTCCTCTGGCAGACTTGATCTTAAATGGACCAATAATGTCTATGGCCATTTTTTGGAACGGCCGAATAGGAATGTCCGCCGCCTGAATGGGTGCAGCATGCCGTGGACCTTTGGATTTAACTTCCTGACATACTTTACATGATCGACAATAAATCCGTATGTCCTTGTTTACCAATGGCCAAAAGAAAGCCGCAAGGACTCTTGACTTAGTACGGGAAAAACCCATGTGTCCAGCACACTGAGAGTCGTGAGCGTGCTGCAAAATTTTAACTCTCAAATTCTTGGGAACCAGGATTTGAGAATGACTTGACGTAATGGAGTCTTGAACCATACGTACAAGTACGCCATTCTTCTTTGTAATCCACGATTTACGACTTGTGTCCTTATTCGGATCACCTTTAGTTGCAAGAATGAAGAATTTCTTCAGAGTGGGATCATCTTCTTGCTGTTTTATAAACGAGTCACGAGAAATTACCACGGGATTATCTTGGTTATGCACTTCATTATCTTCAGTAGATGAAGTTTGAGGCACATTAAGAGCCTGAGCTCTAGTGACTACAGCGTTAGCAATCTGCATGTTTTGCCTTTCCCACGTGGAAATTTGTTGCGGAGTGCATTCCTTGACTCCATGAATGCGACCGATGATGAGGTCAGCGATCGGATTCGGAAGAAGACATGCGTGTACATCTCCTGTAAAGAAAGGAGTAGCAATCCTAATGATAGCGGTAGAGTATTTCTCTAATGTGCCGCCAAATGTTACACATTTGACTACTTGTCCAGTGGCACGGGAAGGATCTACGAGTGACTGCCTAACACCAATTGTGGTGCATCCAGAATCAAATAGCACAGAGACTGGATTGTTATTCACTAAACCCTTATGTAAGACAAGAGACTCTCTTCCATCATGCGCGACTGATGCTGGAAGAGCAGGAAGAGGATGGCCACAGCTTAAAGTAGTCACTGTGGTTGGCTCAAATAACGTTTTGCATTGGGGGCACTGAGATGCTCTCCCAAAATCAAAAGCGGCACATGCCATATTACTAGCATCATTATTATCTTTACTCTGTTTATAGGCTTCATGGGACTCTTGTTGTGCAGAGTTTGCCTGAAAATGTGGTTTATGTCTTTTGTATTGAGATCTACCTCGGTTATTATCACCTCTGTAGTTATTGTTACCTCTATTGTAACCCCTATTTGGGTTTGAGTCATAGTACCCTTGGTTACCATTATCATATTCATTATAATGAGTATCTCTGTAATTATGATCTTGTTGACTCCAAGACGGATAACCCTGATAGTTTCTATAATTACTTCCTCTACGGAAATTCCTATAATTATGACCACCCCTGTGTCGAGAGCTATCAGGTCGTCTCCAGTTCTTTGAAGAAGAACCCTGAAATGATTGGTTACCTTGGTTTTGATAACTATTATGGTTACCTTTTTTATCAAATCTGTTTTGAGGTCCCTGAAATCTGTGTGAATAATTGGGATTGTATGGTGTTGCTGAAGCAACTGGCATACTCTCCTTAATCTTAGTGTTGCCAAAAGTCACGTCGGGGTGTGCAGTGACATATTGGGAACAATATTCTTCCATTTCTTTTAGAGATTTAGGTTTACGCTCATGTATAAATTCAAGGAAAGGTTTGTTCACACATGACATAATCTTATCTCTGAGCAACAAATCCATAAGTCCTTCATACGTTTTTTTCTGTTTTGGAAAGCTCAATCCAACGATCAACTGTGAGACGTGCCTTTGCAGTGAATTCTGAGAATTCTACCCCCGTCTCAGGTACCATCGTCTTAAATAAAAGGCGATAGCCTTCCTCACTTAGCTGATATTTTTTTATCAAAGCCGCCCTAATGACATCATAATTATCCTTATCTGCTTCTCCTACAAGGCATAATCTAGTCAAAGATTCACCTTTCAAGTTTTCTGATAATTGATTAGCGTATTGTGATTTATCCACATTATGTGTACGACAAGAACGTTCAAATCTATCCAGCCAGAATGTAATATCGTCACTGGACTGATTGAACGGTGGAACCTTAACCTTGTAAGTAGAAGGTTTACCATTACCACTAGATGCCTGATTAACATTACTCATACTTGTCAATCTCAATTTCTCCAACTCAAATTCATGTTCTCTTATTGCTTTTTTCTCTTCAGCATCTAATCTTTTTTGTTCAGCCTCCCTGTCTAATCTTTTTTGTTCAGCCGCAGCTTCTCTTTCCAATTTTTTTTGTTCAGCTTCACTGTCTAATCTTTTTTGTTCAGCCGCAGCTTCTCTTTCTAATTTTTTTTGTTCAGCTTCCCTGTCTAATCTTTTTTGTTCAGCTTCACTGTCTAATCTTTTTTGTTCAGCTTCACTGTCTAATCTTTTTTGTTCAGCCGCAGCTTCTCTTTCCAATTTTTTTTGTTCAGCTTCAAATCTCCTTTCCTCTACCTGCATCTGCAATTTCTTTTGTTCAGCAGCAGCCTCAGCTTCTTTTTCTAATCTTTTCTCTTCCGCCATAGCTTTTCTTTCTTCTGCAGCTAATCTTTTCTCTTCTGCAGCTAATCTTTTCTCTTCTGCAGCTAATGCTTTGTCATATTGAGCAACTGCCCATTGTTCTAATTGTTGACCAGTCTTATCAAGAGCTTTCCCTTGTGTAATGAAATAATCTAAAGTAGACATGATGCCTAACAATAATACTAATCACCTGAATCAATAATAATACCCCAAGTTCTCAATGACCTGATTAATCAGTATACTATCCCAATATCTGTGGGTCACAAGCCTTTAATAAGGTCTTGTATAATAGTAATAATAATCAGGTACTGGTCTATACCATAATCCAAGTGCAGTGCACAGGCAATTGTGTCTTATGAAATATACCCATATAAAACATATGTCAACCAACAGAATACATAAAGTACAAATAGGACTGACAATACAAGAACGTTTGCAGAAATCAAAATAAATCAAATAGGGAAATCAATGAAGATAATCACTGAATCTGCAAAGAATAACAACACAAATGACGTCACAATATATGAATATAAATTATGAATAGAACTGAAAGATAGAAAAGGTTAGACCAACAAATTACAAACAAATCAAAACAAAACTAAAGAACAAAGAAATATTACAAAAATAACAATAATTACAGACTTCACAGCTAACACAAAAGCAACAGTTGTCGCAGCAAATTTTCAATCAAGAAAATTGCACCTATAGAAAACGCCCACAACGGACCCTCTATGACGTGGGATACTCTGTTGTGAGGACGCCGCCCAACCTTAAACACAACCCGCTGACATAGAAACTAACATACTATACAAACAAATAACATGTAAACATAAAAATATATATAAATTATGTGTATGATAGTATGTGTTGCAAAATAGGCTCAGTCTTACAGTAATGGCAAAGTTATTTTTTCATGAAAACAAACAAACTGCCACTTTATTCAATTAAACATTCTGGCCTTAAATATTAAAGTTCATATATGGCAAACAAGAAGATCCATCGATGAAACCAGGACTTCTTAGTTCACAAATACTGTCTTTCTGTTAACACTGACAAGAATTGATCCAACTGTTCTGTGAAACTCTATAATGTCTAATGTAAAAAATGTCAACAACGCTGACCTACATACTGCATTCACTTGACAGGTCACGTGACGAAGCGTTTGACAAAGAGCAAACCAATACTGCAAGTGTGTCGTATCAGCCACAGGAAACGGTCTGGTATCGGTAATCTGTTGACTTCTGAATTTCTGCGAGGTCAAACCCAGAAAGCTGGTCCACCAGTTGATAAAGTTGATATTTAATTGGATATAATATATGTTGATAAAGTACACCAGAACACTCCTAGGCGGGAAGACAGGCGTCTATCATCATCAGTTGACAAGATCCCTATGGTGTTGCCTGCCCCACTGTAGTGTATGGAATGTCAACTTGACCTACGCAGTGTTGTGTAGACATGGATGGAGTGTATAATGTGCGAATGATGATAAGGGTTCGTGTTGTTGACAAATGTTCTCTTCTCACACTCATGTATGACCGGAAGTCATCGACACCAACGACTGTGTACCTTTTCTAAAGTTTAATTGGACGTACACACTCGACAGCACAGATAGTGACAAATCACAGGTTGCCATAATACATCATAGTACAGTGGACAAATGGTCTTGCAATGTTACATGGGCACTCATGTAGAATAATGGTATAATGGACTGTCAATAGCCAAGCACTCAGTATCGCCCATACATATATCATCTGACGTCACTGACTGAGCACGTCAGCTTGTAAACAATATTTCAGATGACTTCTAAACCTAATCTCGTTTAGCAACGATTCTTCAACATAATGTTCAGCACATATTTTTCCATATAATAATATTGAACCGCTAACAATGGGTTCTCATGTGTAGCAGTGATCTCTGGACTGATCAAGCGATAATACGGGCATCCCTTTTCTCTTCTTGAAAGTCCTACATGTTTTGGTTCCAAGATGGCTCCACTCGTGAACTGTCACTCACGTTTGAATACAGATAATGAATCTGTTCTAAAGTTAGTCATTCATACAACATTTCGTTGCTCTGTAGATTTGGTCATGAACAATAGACTGCATTCTACAGAATATAGTGCTGCTAGGAATCGAAGTCGTTTTTCATCGAGTCAAATATATTCTCTTAAACATTCAAATCGTAATTATCGACAATGGTGGCTTCGATCGAGAGTTCATAAGAGTATCTTTGATTACCTTGGTAGAGGGAATATGAAACTGCCATTCCTTGGCAAGATGAATAAACACTGGGGTAAAGCATACACGATAGGTCTAGACGACTATCACTTTCCCCAAAACCACTGAGATCACTTTTTCAAGGCATCAAGCCGACATAGCAAAAACACACACAGTCCCTATCAGGACGAAGCCAAATCACACCACTCAAGCGACACATCCGCCGAATAGCCTTTGACCTCTCTAGAGACAACAGAACATATAGTTCGACTTAGATATGTAAAGATATACAGATATAAGACAGACTTGTCCTACTCAGACAAACAATACACATAAATTCAGGCCATAGATATTCTGAAGCAAGAACAATCTATTATTACCCAAACAACGAATAAATCGCAGTAAAATGTATTTATCCGCGGAGTTCAAGGGAAGTAACTCAATAATGACGAAAAAAAAAATTAAAAATAATAAAAAAATAATTTTTTTTTAATTTGGTTAAATTAAAAAAAAAATAACCAACGACAAACACACGAAGAGTCTGAGAAATTTATCCCCCCTTGCATCTCAATGAAAAGTCATTTTGACCCACAACAGAAACCAATACAAACTTCAGAATGACCGATCTTTTCGTCTTAACACCCATCATCAGTAGCAAAGCTTATTCAAAACGCATTTCTTGTCAGCAGTGCGCATTTGGCCGTAATTCTAAAAAACCTTTCTCCCGATATTCCTAGGTCCTAACCACCCTAAAAGTTTACAATACTAGCATTCTACTATTGTTTTCCATTCACAGATCTCAGTTCTCAGCATTCAAGGGCACTCAAGGGGATCTCAGTCTCAGAGCCAGGCCATCAAACATAATTCCTAAGAGAAGAACCGTATATTTTAATAAAAGACAAAATTCCTATCATCCCAAAATCTCATCCCCCCCCCCACCACCCCACCGCATGGCGTCAGAAATCCAATAAAATTAGAGCGAAAATGGCCGCGTGTTTTTTTTTTCGATGGCCGATTGTTCGATAATCATTTCGATTTAAAAAAATTTACTAAAAAAAATAATTGCGGATACAACCATCACTTTTTTAAGATCGGAAACGGAAGCTAACTCTCTTGCAAATAACATTACAACTTAACATCCGGGGCTGAAATCACGTGTACACAAGTCCTAATGCTAGAAACGATGAAATCCGTAAGGCGACACATGTCGCCCGCAGCGTTCAGAACATAGGTTTCTGCGGGCGACATGTGTCGCCTGCAGCGTGCTAAAGGTTAAGTCGGTATAGCTGACTCTCTAACTTCTCTCTCCCTCTCTTCTGATTTGGTGTCTCTCTGACACTACCGGCTTCTGCTGAGTGGCATCTCTGTTTACACCCCTCCTCTCATTAGCTTTCTGGAAAGGAATGATGACCCTCTCTCCTTTCTTGACTACTGCTGCTGATGACTTTGGTAATAATGACTATGTACTTGACTTGGGATGTATATGCTTCACTGCTGCTGACAATTCTTTAACGGCCGATTTAACCCTCTTAGGGTTTAGGGACAAACGGCATTATTATGGCCGTATATACATAAAACCCAGCTCCAGGCCACGCGCCTCTTTGGAGTGGTATAACGAGCTAAGAGCTCTAGATTTTAAAGATAAACCCATTCCCGCTGAAGCATGGGCTTCACTGCATGAGAACTTATTTCTTCACTGGTGCATATGAACTGGGCACCGGTACTACCGCGTCGCCAGTTCTCTTCACCTATGGTGATGCCTTGAGCCTTCTACTCCTGAGAGGCCCAATAACGTGATGAGTTTTTAAGGGCAGTCTACAACCGCCTCCCTTCTGAGCCGTGAAAATGCTGTAGAACAAAAAATTAACAACAGCTATACAACACATCAACATATATTTTCATCCCTAACACATAAACACCCTAAATTAATACCTCTTCCTTCTTTCCCCTAAATTAATACCGCTCCCCTACACAAATCTACACACCCGCGATAAACAAATATTCCTACCCAAGGGTCGAACAAATTTACAATCTCCTTCCCGCCCCAACTTACTTTCTGACTGTTAGGAAAACCCCCAGACACAGGCTGACCTAAATCTTAGGTATGCGTGTCTAGCCTTTTGGCTTCACAACAGTCTTTTCACTGAGGGAAATCCCCGGTACTGAATAATTTGCCAGCCGTAACTACTTATAATCGACTGACCTAGGCTGGTTATCAATTAGCACAATATATATATACACCATCTAGGAATTATTAAATCCCATCTCAACCCTTTGCTTCTGACTACAAGAGGTTATTAATTAAACACAAGTAGTAAATACACAAATTCCTACACCCTCTCATTAATGTTAATTTCACCCCTTGTCATCCGACTACATTACCAAAATAGCACAACTAATGAATCCACATAATACGCTCGCATAGATACACTACAAATTATCAATAATTCACATTGAGGTTATATTGGACCTCAAAATTACATTATTGGTATAACCTTAGGACTTAACCGTATACAGTTAAATTATCTCAAAAACCCTGCTACACACATCCTAGATACTGCTACTATTTATAGAAAAATTATAGGCCCCCTTCTAGTTTTATTATAAGATAGCAATTGATGGCACTTCTGTCTAATAAAATAAAATTACTCCCAGAAAAACTTACTTTAACGTGCTAAGATCTTATATAAACTATCTACTCGCTACTAAGTTATAAACATACCCAATTACTGAATTTCTCTCGCTGAGCACCTCGTAACTCGCTGAGCAGACGATAAGGCGTGGATTTCACGGCAGGAAAATTTCTTTTAACTCATGCGCTAAAACTTTTGACGCCGCTATTTATAATAGAAATATTGATGCCGAAACCCATGCTATGAGTCATCGCTTAGCGTCGCTTTGGGTCGACCTTTGACCAATAATATTTCTGCAATAAAATGAAATCTGACCTCCGCCAATGATATCGTAAACTAACTTATGACTCATGTTTATCAAGCCAATCGCGTAGTAATTTCTGCTCCCGCACGAAAGAATTCCCTAACGTTAGATAATAATTCTTGCTGTTCTTGTACCCAAATAAATTCATTGGTTGCAGCGCTGAAACCTGGGTCATGTTTCCCCCATCCCTACGAATAAACATAGTAAGTACGGGAGTTACGGAATTTCTCCTAACATCGGGAGAATTTACCCCGCCTAATAATAACTACGCGCTCAACTGTCTAATAAAATAAAACGAACTAAATTACTTACAGAGAGAAGACTGGGGCGAAATTGAAATTAAAACCCACAGTAACTCCTCATAAATAAACGCAAATAATACATGGAGAAGAAAAATGGGGCCCATTGAAAATAAAATCACAGTAAATCCTCACACTCAGGCATATCGTACAAAGTGACTAATATGAGGTTGGAAATGGGGCTGGCAACCTCATCATGTAAAACAAATTGAAACAGAAACCATCACTGCAAGAGCATTTAAATGCTTGGTGAAGGCTTCCTGTAAGGGACCAGCTGCAGTGGTGGCTTCATGCTCTGTAAGGAGTGCAAAGGAAAATAATGATGAACTATAGAGGTTATATCACTGGCTTCCTAGCTCGGTGGTCCATGGGTTGATCCCCAGTTGAGGTGGGATTTTTTAGACTGCAAACGGCTCTGGGGTCAACCCAGCCTCTTGAATTGGGTACCAGAGAAACTCTGGGAAGGTTAAGGCGGCCAGCGTGATGCTGACCACATCACCCCTAGTGTGCTGATGGTCAAGAAAATATGGGCCTAACACCATATTCCCAATACGCCTCAATGGGTGTGTAACGAGATCCCTTAGAGGTTTTATGGGGCATATCATGTATTTGCTTTACAAATATATGCTCAACAGCAAAGTACATATAACCGTCATTACACATCATACCTCTCATGATTTGTATGTTTTAAACATAAGTTTATTCTGATCTGAATTGTTTTATATTTTTTTCACCAGGATCTTACTGGAACAGATAAAGTAATGATGATTATTGCACACTCATATGCAAACCAATATGCTGTGATCCAGAACTGACATCACTGATGTTGTCACTAACTCTTGTTAAGTAACTAACACAGCATTTATTTGCATTTTCATTATCTGATCAAGAGTATTCTAGAAAGGTAAAGACAATACTGCAGTTTGTGGTATTGGAACGATTGGTACTTTGTTCACTATTCAGGAACTATGGGGGCCACATCATGAGTATGGTTACCATGCAGGGAACCAGTGACAGAGAGCTTCTTGTGCCCTTCTAGTTGTGGTTTCTATAGCTCTTTAATTTATTTTTTAAAAAGAAAAAGAGGGCCCACTTGAGGTGTGGTTCCTTCATTCATTTCACTGAGGATAACATTATTGGCCAGGTGAGAACATGAATATGCACAAAAGGCTGAGGTTGTTAGGTATGTGAGAGATAGGAAATATGAAGTAGAGAGACAGAAGATATATGCTAACAGATAATAGGTACTAGACCAGGGTTTCTTAGCCTTTTTTTTAATACCATGGACCCCTTTGATTGTCTATTGAGATCTATAAACCCCTTTGATAGTCCGATGAAAGCTATAAACCCTTGATTGTCTGATGAAAGCTATAAACCCCTTCTTTGATTGCCCAATGAAAGCTATAAACCCCTTTGATTGTCCAATGAAAGCTACAAACCCCTTTGATTGTCCAGTGTATGCCATGGACCTCTTGTTGAAAAAAATGTACATAAAAGCATAATTTAAAAATTTACATAAAAAATTTTAGATATGTACATGGACTCATAGAATCCATTTATGGACAAGGGGTCCATGGACCACAGGTTAAGATACCTGTAATAGACTAAAGGGATGACCGTGACCCAAAAATAAAAAATGGATAGGTAGCAGAAAAGTCAAAAAATTGAGAAAAGAGACTTTAAGAAAAACAGTTAAGAAAAGAGGAGTGAAGGAAGTGTTTGCAGATGAAAAAAAAATAAAAAGACTTTGACACTGAGAAAAAAAGAGTGAGTTTTATGAAATGTGAAATTCAAGACTCTACAACTGCAGGTGTTGTGCTCTTTGTTTAAGGCAGAGTATAGGAAACATTATCTGTTGTACTGTTGCTGCCAATGTATTATCTGTTGTAAAAAAAGAAATGTATGACTGTAGAAATGTATTTTCCTGTTTCATTGAACTCTGAATGTAAAGTATCAACAGAACTTTGCTAAATGTAATATTCTTCTTTGTATTTCAGCATCCTGTGGCACATAGGCTGCTCTTTGTAAATCAGACTGGTCAGGATAGCTGCTCTAGTTCTTTTCATGTTTTATTTTTGGTCCTAATTTCTGCCTTCATTTCTTTCTCCATGGGTTTTGGAATCTTCACCTATTTCTTCTACATATCCAGAAGAATAAATGCTGTCTGATGCCTTGTCCATCTTTGTTTATTCCTATCTCTTGTTCCAGTGGTACTAGTCTAGTTCTTACCTAATGTAATTTAACTCATTAACTACCGCAAGCCGCTGTCAGCGGCTCACAAAATAATCACATTTGGACCGCAAGCCGCTCAGAACGCCAATCTAATTTTAGTAATAAAACGAATGAAAAATGTACTGAAACACTCTCTGATCTGGTTTGAGATTTTAAGTTGCCACCGGAAAACAAATTCCCAAAGCATGGTTGTTGTAGAACACTGGAAAATTGATATTATGTTCATATTTTTCAGCGTTTTGGGTTAGTTACCAAATCGTGTAAAACTGTTTACCGTGGCAACTAGTGATAGGACTACAAAAAATGCGTGTACATCTCGTCTAACGGCTGAATAGGATAGAAACTTGTTTCAACAATTGACTGATAGATCTAGCGACAAGAACAAGAGTGAAAACAGTGTGCACATTGATTGAAATAGTGATTTCTTCTTCTTCTTCGTTCGCCCTGAAAAGGACGGTGGTTGCGTTGTGTCTGTTTACAACGTAGCTGTGATATCTGCACCTTTCGGTCGACACATCCGACTTCTGCACGGCATTTTTTAGGACCGGGTTTGCCTTCACATTGCGATCCGTGCTCGCTCAGCCAGCCTGCACTGCTGCAGACTGTTTCCAGGACCACCACGTGGAGGTGGAGCACGGTCTTGACCAGCTCTGGTTCGCTGGTCCTGACGCATGCAGTCAAGCTATGAGTCGCTGACTGCGGTCTCTATTGCTGCGTCTTGAGGTCCCAAATAGTGATTTTGATAGAGAAGGGGCGCAAGCAGTTATAATTGGGAAGATATTGCAAGTCCTCGGCCATCGGAGGGCCGTTAAATAGCAACAACCTCTATTAGAGTTACAACCGGTATTTATTGTAATAGTACATTCATTTATCTTTAAAATGACGTGTAATTCATAAAAATCTGTAAACAGTTACGAAAACTACAGCTTACTTTGTGCAAACACCTACAGGATGAAAATGGGAAAAAAATTTAATTCAGCCACAGTGTGTTTTTCAATTCGGTAGTTATTGTGTTAACTTTACCAAAATTCTTGTCTGCATTGTTTATACATTTCAGAGTTAACCTTTATCTTAAGCAGAATATTTCAGAATGTACTAGTTTTGATTAATCAGCACTGTGTAACTTTTTTTTTCCCCACCCTTCTGCAAATGTTTATATTTTATATTGCAGTTTTAGCCTTTATTTCTAAAAATTGAGGTAGTCGAAGTCTTGTTCCATAATTCTTTAAATTTATGTTGCTTTATATTTGAGTGAAATCAAATTAATATTCATTAGCACCGTGAGTGTAAATATTGTGTTCATTTGGCTATTTGAGATATAGATTTGCTGTGACTCTACTATATACTCGTGTGCTCATGCATAAAGTTTATGACTGAGTGCCCATGTTTTTATCATTACTACAGACTGAGAAAGAAATGTTTAGTTGCTGGGAGAAAAATAAATTTAAACATGGCAAACATACTCTTGATGTGTAACATCTTTATTTTGTTCTAAAGATTTTTTGTTTGGGGGTCTGCATCATTCTTTTTTTTCCAGTTTCGCTTTTGCTCTCCTACGCACTCCTCTCTACACCTTAAGTTTTTTTTAAAAATAGTTTCTGCTCTTCTCTCTGACTTTTTCACTCAGTGGGGGTCTCGCTTCTCTTGGCTTCCTTTTAGCTTCATTATTTTCCGTATGCATGTTCCTGTGCCTTATGTCGTGAAAGTGGTTTGAGAAGCACTTGCAATGGTGAAGAGAATTAGACAAGTATGACTTTATTGAATTTTACATTCCTAATAGCTTATTCAGGTTACAGATCTGTGACCTTTTCAAACTCCGTGTTTGTTACATTAACTGAAAGTCATTATGCTTATCTTCATATGCAACATTTGTTCCTACATGTTGCATTGATTAGAATGAATAATCACTTTGTAAGCCAAGATAATACCTCCCAATTACACTTTATATGTCAACAATCGCAACAGGAGCAGCTGAACAGGTAAGATGTTTTATAATGGGTTGTTGTCAAAAGAACACATAGGTATACATGACATGAATGGTCACTTATCTTTCTTAATGTCATTATCCCTTTTTGCTGCTTTTGGACCATGGAACTACAGTACCACTACCATTACAGCTGCTCCCTTTGTAGGAAGCCTGCACTAAATCATACATGTGCTCTTGCAGTGGTGCTTTTTGTGGGGAGTTGTTGTACTTGATGAGGTTGTGATTATGGACTTCTTCTTCTTTGATCCATAACCGCCAACCGTCAAAGCAGTCAGCGGCCATCACGCCTGGTGGCGTCTTGTAGGGCAGCAACAAATTGATTCCACTTTGCTCGGTCGGCGGCCATCCTTCGTACAGTGCCCCAACTGTGGTTCATTCTTTGCATCTCAGCTTCCACAGTTCTCCGCCAAGTTGTTTTTGGTCGGCCTCTCTTTCGCTTTCCCTCGGGGGTCCATAGCATAGCTGTTCTTGCGATGGTATCAGGGTCCCTTCTGAGGACATGGCCAACCCAACTCCAGCGTCTGCCAGCTATGATGGTGTGCATGTCCTCCTGGTTACTCCGAATAAGTAGTTCTTGGTTGCTGATGGTGTTTTGGCCAAAAGATTCGGAGAATTTTCCTTAGGCAGATTGTGTGGAAGGAGGACAGTTTCGACATTTCCTTCTCTGTTACTCTCCAACATTCCGCACCATAGAGAAGCACAGAAAGTACGCAGCTCTCATACAGTCTTAATTTGGTGTTTGTGCTGTACTGGGAAGACTTCCAAATGTTGTTGAGAATAGCAAAGGCTGTTCTCGCTTTATTCATTCTGTTGTTAATGTCCTTGCTTGTTCCGCCGTCAGGTGTTACTATGCTTCCTAGGTAAGTAAATGTGTCTGTCTGTTCTAACTTCTGGTTCCTTACTGTTATTGGCTCAGGATTGCCCACATTTAGTGTCATGACCTCTGTCTTCTTCAGATTGATGTTCAGGCCAACCTGCTGGCCATACTTATTCAGTCTATCAGTTTTGTCTTGAATGTGTTGGTGTGAATGCGCGAGCAGTGCAATGTCATCTGCATATTCCAAATCTTCCAGTGTAGAAAACGTTGTCCATCTAATTCCTCTTGGACTGCCCTCTGTTGTCTGGCGCATCACCCAATCTATGACTGTCAAAAATAATGTTGTTGATAAGGGGCATCCCTGTCGTACTCCTGTTTTCACTTCGAAAGTTACATTACTCGACCCAACACTGCACGTAAAGTTAGAATAAAGGAAGTAAAACGTCAAACCCGTGCTAAAAAAAGGACATTTCTGGATGACCTTGCAAGACAGGCAGAAGAGGCAGCACTGAGAAATGAACAAAGCACAGTTTATAAAATAACTAAAGCTATCAGTGGAAAACGAGGTGCAAACAACATAACGTTAGTAAGAGACAAGCAAGGAAATCTCATCACCACAGCACAGGGGCAGGAAACAAGGTGGGCAGAGCACTTAGAGAAACACTGAATAAGGAACCACCAGAGACTCAGCTGAATGTTCCTGAGGCTGAAAGTGACTTAGACGTAAATACAGACATTCCACGAAAAGAAGAAATTATCACAGCTATCAAAGGGCTAAAAAATGGAAAAGCGCCTGGTCACGACAATCTGAATGCTGAGCTATTCAAGACAGACCCTGAACTAGCAGCAGAACTATTAGAACCACTATTTGCACAAGTCTGGGAAACTGAGACAACACCAACAGAGTGGAGTAAAGGAACAATTGTCAAATTGCCCAAGAAGGGCGACCTTGCAGACTGCAACAACTGGAGAGGAATTACCCTCCTCTCAGTTCCCAGCAAAATACTAGGCAGGATAATCATCCAGAGAATTTCAAAAGCAGTTGACCATAAACTGAGGAAAGAACAAGCGGGCTTCAGAAAGAACAGAAGATGTGCAGATCATATATTTGCCCTCAGGAACATTATAGAGCAGTGCTCAGAATGGCAGAGACAGCTGTACATTAACTTTGTTGATTTTGAAAAGGCTTTCGACAGCATACACAGGGACAGCCTATGGAAAATTCTGAGGGCTTATGGAATTCCCAGCCGCATTGTTTCCATTATAAAAAGCCTCTGATTATGGACAGCCTCATATTATTCAGAAGCAGCAGTTCTATTCTTTCTTTGTCTTCTCTGTGGCCCCATGGGTACTACAATGGGCTTTCTTTTAGCCATCTTTATGTCTTAGCTCTGTCACTGCCAATACATCTAGTTTCATATTACTTGCCTTTGAAATAAAATTCTCTAGTTGTCCTTCCTGATGTAGTGTTTTTACATTCCACATTCCTATTTAGATATTTCCTAGTTTTCAGGTAGGCCCTCTCAGAGAACGCCCTTTCAGTAGAAATTGGGATGTGTTTGTCATCATTATAGTCTTCAGTAGTTTTCATAGGCATTTTGGTCTTCAGTAATCTTTGTAGGGATTTTAGTCTTCAGTAATCTTTGTAGGCATTTTGGTCTTCAGTAATCTTTGTAGGCCTTTTGGTTTTCAGTAATATTCATAAGCATTTTGGTCTTCAGTAATCTTCTTAAGCATTTTGGTCTTCAGTAATCTTTGTAGTCATTTTGGTGATCAGTAATCTTTAGTAATCTTAATGGAAGGAAGAGTTGAAGGTAAATATGCAAAAGGAAGACAATGCTATAAGTGGGAAGAGAACATCAAGAAATAAACAGGAAAGAGGTCTATCAGAGTGAACCATCAAGACAAGAGACAGAAGATTGCAGCTGACCTTTGTTATGGAAGTGGCAGCTGATGATGAATCTTCATAGGTATTTTGTTCTTCGGTAATCTTTAGAGAAGTTGCCTCTTTCCTGTTATTGTGTACAACAGATTCCTTCCCATGTGCCATTGATCCATTACTTTTTTTGAGAAGTATACAGTGAGGTCCTATTCTCTTCTATGGAGGCCAGCTTTATGATGTTTTTTGTATGTCCCAAAAGGCTCCCACTGGGTCATACACTCATATTCTGCTTCATGAGTCTTAGGTCTTTTCAGATTCTTCTGTTCCAGTCATCATCTCAGTCTTTGTGTACTGTTGATGGACATTCTCATAAGTGGGATTTCTACTTTACTTTTGTAGTTTAGCCAGTCAGCCAAAACTGTTGCGTGGGATGTGGCTGCTGCCATGCACAAGTATTATCCATAAAGAGCACTAGATAAAGAGGGAAACCAAATTGGATTTTGAATGCAAGTTAGGATATGGCTGTCACATCCATGAACTGCTGTCCCTGTTTTTTCTACACCCTTCTGTAAGAATACATGCTGTAAACTGACATAAAGCCTTTTACAATGTGCCAATTTTGTCTGCTTCATTGTCAATAATTTTAGAAGGCCCTTCATACTTTTAGCTGATGCCATGAAGGATTGTAACTGATCCTTCTGTTTTTATATTATGAATAAAATGTTGACAACCTAATATGGTATGCTGCTAAATTTATGTTGTGGCTTTGCCACTTTTAGTTCTTTAAATTATTTTAAGTTTCAGAGGAACTATTACTTTATGTGCTTCCACATATCAGAATATTTTTAGTTATCTTGAGATCTTTGCTAACTGTCACAACTTGCCCAATCTTCTCTTCATTTTTTTTATTATTTACGTGACATCGTTTTTTTCTCATCCTCAATGCATGATCGCAAAGTCCCGGGAATTGTCACTGGCGGAAATTCTCCTAGCATTCAGTATTTTCTCCTCGCTATTTTTAGATACGACGTCATTGTTGACCAATGACCTCGGTAGCTAGGAACCTGTTTTAATTTAAGACTGCTTAGCTGATAAAACCAGTTTATGCCACTTTAGGAAGACCCCACGTGACTTTTAACGCTATTGATTGGAGCGTTTATTTGACGCTAATGTCACATGATGCACGCTATGGATCACGTGTCCAAGCGGAAATGACCCGCTAAAAGGCGGCAAAGCCAGCATTTTTCACTTACGCCCCAGGAACCCTCAAGAAAGCTAGGTCTAAGCCAGATCGGCGAATTCTCGCATTAAAAGCACTGAAGCCACGTGTCTAATTGCGGGTTAGCGTCCATCTTTGAGTAGGTAAGTGAAATCTCGCTAGAATATAATGTGATGAAATGTGTAGTACCTTGCAAAATCGACGCAAGATTGGTATGTTTACTTTATTCATATTTTTGTTTTACGATCACATCCAGCCACATGTGATCGGGTATATTTTATGATCCCACGGGATATGTACAACATGTTCATAATAATGTATAACGGTAATATATATATATATAGCTATTAATTTCCATATTATTTGATTATTTTCGACCCGACGTTTAGACTAACGGAAATTAATATTAACGATAATGTTGACAGACCGTGACATATATTCATTATAAATTATATGACGATGCGACCAGACATGAAGTGTGTGATAATGTTGTCAGACAATTCTAAAACACGGATGTCCAATTAATTGTTAAATTCATCATAATGACATGACGATTAGGCTAGAGGCACAGAACTAGAATACTGTTGCCGACATTTCTATGATAAATTTGGTGGGTTTAACTGACATTTATAATAATTCATCGGGTTAAGCTGACGATAAATCAGTCTAAAGAATTATAATACTGCCACTGGGGCAGAGAAATATAATAAAGGACAGACAGGAGAAACTTGAATTCAAGATTAGACTCTAGACATATGATGTTAGAGACTAAAATCTGAGGTGACGGGCAGAGGGACGGCTTAGGGAAAGACTGCTTTCTAAAGCTAGAAAATTAATGAAGCCGTCGTATTTGTCTTCAGTCTATGGTGGAGCCTTGCACGACAGTCCAATCTCAGCGCAGAATACGGAGTCGAGCACAGAGAAGGCAAATCCGAACCATTCAAGACCTACCGGGGCAACGTCAGGAGACCGGAGAACTAACCACACTTCACTATCAGCCAGGGGCTGAAAAGCTAAGTCCACGAAAAAGGAACCTCACTACATCAATGCCTAGTTTAGTCATCCATGATGAAAAACACTTGAATTGTGAGACACATAATACATACAGCAGACACTAATTCCATCGACAATACTATCATTCACCATCTATTCACTTTATTGCAATAAACCAATTGGGTGTATATACTGTACCCCACGCTTTGTTCCTTCCATTAGATGTTGAATATTGTCTATGTTTATCTTCCTTTATAAGGGAGGGGGGGGCTCGTAAAATATAATATAATTTAAAGAATAATAATAATAGATAACTGAAAAGGGGACGACGGTAGCGAGAGACCAAATATCTCCTTACAATCTTTTCCAGACCTGTCGAGTTAGGAGAATTTACCCTCTTCGTCACCCTTCGGAAGTGGGAAAACCCAGCAGGGATTCCTTGAGCCAAATCTTCCACATCAGATCTATTATTTCCTCTAAATAATTCTCTTATCCTTTAAACGCTACGTGACACTAACCATAAAAATGCTGGCTGATGTAAAGTCCAGATAACGCGAGATCAAATATTGGAGCAGAATCAGATATGTGTGAGTAAGAAAATCCAGAACTTCTGAACTACAAAGAATTTCCGGACTAACTTCCAACGGGTTGGTATTTTTACAAAATATTAAAGTATTAGTGACAAGAATGTGGTTCTGTGTGACCACAGTCTGCTCTCTGACTTGTTATTGTATGGGATACAAGAGGCCTTACTCGTTCCTTGCACGGGGAATCTGTAAATAACTTCTTTTTATTTTCAAGCTTAGAAGTAATTAAAAGAAAAACGTAACTAAATCTGCAATTCTTTTTTAAATTTTAATCCAGTATTTATTTAAACTGTGTGACATACCTTTACTCCACCTAGGCCGGTCCCAAGCCCGGCTGAAAAAAGGAGGAGGGCGGCCTACATGGAGGCCGTAAGGAGGCAGCCCCTCCACCATGCAAAGGCACAACAGGCCAATCACCTGTTTGCTTTAAACTTTTGATTAAGAGAACTACAAGAGAGAAAACCAGACTGATTCTAAAGGCGACGAACTGGAATGGACTACGGACTACAACTTATGGAACTTGGAACACAAGAAGTATAAATGGGAAAGAAGAAGAGCTGGTGGAAGAGATGAGGAAAGCAAAACTAGAAATCCTGGCTATAACAGAAACAAAGAAAAAGGGACAAGGAATCATGGATCTCGATGGCAACACGCTGCTCTACAGTGGTGTACCCACATCTGAAAGAGCTAAAGGGGGCGTGGGTTGCATTGTGGCCAAAAACCAGAAAGATAGTATTAAGGGATGGAACTTTGTCTCTGAGCGCTTTTTGGTTGTAAAACTAAAAGAAGGAGAAACCATAGTCAGCCTGGTCATAGTGTATGGGCCAAATGAGGATGAGAGAGCAGAGGTCAAGGAGGAATTCTTCGAGCTGCTTCAAAGGACAGTGGATGACTGCCTAGATGAAGTTATCATGCTCGGAGATTTCAATGCCAGAGTTGGAAATGACCATGCTAGATGGGGTGGAGTTATCGGAAGATATGGAGAAGATACTCTCAATGACAATGGAAAGCGACTCCTTAGATTCTGCAGTGAGCAGAATCTGATCATTACAAACACAAAGTTCCCCCATAAGCGCAAACATGCATACACTAGATGTGAACCAACAAAGAATGAGAAGTCAGTGATCGACTATGCCATTGTTAGGAGGAGCTCATTCAAATATGTCCGGGATGCTAGAGTCTGGAGGGGGCCAGAGATTGGAAGTGATCACTACCT
Organism: Oreohelix idahoensis; assembly: GCA_024509875.1. Classification (NCBI taxonomy): domain Eukaryota; kingdom Metazoa; phylum Mollusca; class Gastropoda; order Stylommatophora; family Oreohelicidae; genus Oreohelix; species Oreohelix idahoensis. The sequence continues at coordinate 203,614 of JAMPIV010019058.1, forward strand.
GCTTACAATCAAAAGAACAACTGAAAGAGTTGCTCAGCCTAGGAACTGCCCAACATCACGCTTCTTCTTCTTCTTCTTCTTGCGATCGCATCTTTGATGATTACACCGTCAGACGAGTTCTCATTTGAGTCATTGGGCCAGTATATCTTTCTTAACTGGTCATACAGAGGACAGTCCTGTAGAACATGCTCAGCAGTTTGTTCGTTTAATCCACATTTGCACAGTGGTGAAGAAGACAATCGTAGCTTGTGCATGTGTTTATTCAGTTTGTTATGCCCTGTCCTGAGTCGAAAAATAGTTATCTGTCCCTGCCGGTCGAGAGTGTGATAGTCGTCTTTGGGTTGGTTGTGTTCTCTTCTGATAGTCTGGATAGCTCTCTTTTTCTCAAAGTATGTGACTTCATTATCTTCTTGTTCACATTCTCCTCCCTTTTTTGCAAGTTTATCTGCCTTTTCATTTCCGGGTACACCACAATGAGATGGTACCCACTGAAGTATGGTTCTCTTTTTGGCACCCACCTTGTTTAGTTCATTTCTCAGATGTGGAGTGTTTTACCACCCTTGAGAGCTTGCAGGACAGACAGTGCATCTGTGAGGATGACTACCTGGTGGCAGTCAGAGTTGGTGTTATAAATCATATTTGCAGCTTGCTCTAGAGCTTGAACCTAGCTGTATAGTTGGAACAGAATTTACCAGTGGGAATGTGCCGAGTCACATAGGGGCTGTCAGGGTATGATATAAAGATACCGCAACCTCCATTCCTAACAGTATTCGTTGCTGATCCATCTGTATAGGCATGTATCCATGATTGATCGGGATAGCTTTCTTGGATCATACTCAATGTAGCAGTTCGTTTTTGCAGATCATTATACTCACATCCACTTGTGAGACCACTGACTGATGTATTAATTTGGAGGGCACTGCTGGCCTGCTCCCATGGTACAGGGTATAGGGTGGGCTTCAGTGGTGTTGTCTTCATGGATAGGTCTTCTTGATGCTGTCTTATAAGTCTTTTCCCCCGATGCACAAAGCTGCTACGCTTTAGACGTCCCAATGCCAGATCATCTAGTCTTGCCTTCATGGGTGCATTTGCATACTGTTGTACTTTTCCATCTGGATCATGGTTTTTTTGTGTCTCTTCTATGGGACAATGTCTGTAATCCAGCAACCTTCTGCATCTCTGTTATTGGTGTAGTTTTCATGGCTCCTGGTAATGACACCTGAGAGCTTGATTTTGCACCTTGTCCAAAGACTGCAGATGTGAGTTAGCAGCTGATGACCATGCTGCTGAGCTAAACTCTAAGTGTGGTCTTATTACTCCATTATAAATCTTCTTTAGATTTCGTTCATTTGCTCCCCAGTTGGTACCTGCTAATTTTCTGAGTATGCCTAGTCGTCTTCGGGCCTTTCCTTCTGCATTTTCAATATGCTTATTCCATGTAAGCCTTTGGTCAAATGTCACCCCAAGATAGGTGGGGTAGCTTTCTTCCTTGATCACGGTTGTCCCTAGGTGTATGTTAGCTGATTTGTCCTTGGGGGCGAGGGAGAACAGTGTTGTGGAGGGTTTGTCTGTGTTTATTGTGATAAGCCATTTCTCTGCCCATGACACTAGCATGTCTGCTGCCCGCTGCATTCTATAATTTGCTGTGGTGACGTTTTCATCAGCGCACCAGAGTACTAGGTCATCTGCATATAAGGCAGCTTTAACTCCTGCAGGGAGATCTTTCACCAGGTCATTGATGTAAACAAGGAAGAGTGTTGGGGAAATTACTCCTCCTTGAGGTACCCCCTGATGGAGCAACACTTTTCTGCTCTGCAGACCGTCAAGAGTGACTCTAGTTCTCCTGTTATGCAAGTATGACTGGATCCATTTCATCATGTTGCCTTGGATTCCACTTCTCCTAAGTTTTGCAATGAGGCCATCTTCCACACCTTGTCAAAGGCCTGCTTGAAGTCGACCCAGATCGTTAGGACCTTTTTCTTCTCCTGGAAGGCATCTTCTATTGCTTGAGACAAGTAAGTAACTTGGTCTTCTATACTGTAGCATTCTCTAAATCCAGCTTGTTCCGGCACCAGGATCTGCTCAGACTCTAAATACCATTTCAATCTGTGGTTGACTATTCGCTCCATAGTCTTCCCAACACAGCTTGTGAGACTGATTGGCCGGTAACTTGCAGCCTCGGTCTTACATTTCCCTTTCTTTAGTAGGGGTATTGTGATGGCTTCTCTCCATACTTGGGGTACCGTTCCTTTCAACCAGCTGTGGTTGAATATCTCAAGCAGTTTTGTCTTTGCTGATGAGCTCAGATTTACTAGCATTTCGTTGCTGATTTTGTGGCTGGGCCGGGTGACTTTTGAAACTTAAGCTTGGAAATAGCCTTCTGTAGTTTCTCCTAGTGTGATGGGTTCCATCATTGGGGCAGGAGTATCTGTTTGTCCATGGTTGCCAGTATTTCTTTTCTTATCTCTCTCTGATTGAATCTATGTTAATGGGGGTAAGTTGCTTTCTGAACTGTATCTTCTAGCAAACAAGTCTGCAGCTTGTTTTCCTCTGAAAAGTTTGCCACCTTCATCCAATGTGATAGTCTGCCTTGGTGAGGAACGCTCTTCATTTAGAGACTTGACTAATCTCCAAAGTTTCCTGCCGTCTTTCTCAAGGTTCAGCGATGCCGTTTTAGTTCTCCAGCTTTTCCGTTTTTCTTCTAGCTTTGTTCTCTGAAACTCTGCTACAGCCTTTTTCCATTTGTTGTGAGTTTCAAGTGAAGGCTGAGACTCTGCGTCCTTTCTAGCCCTGTCCATAGCTTCCTGACGTTCTTGGAGTGTGCTGGACCAGTATGGTATGTAGTTACGCCGGCATCCTTTGGGAATGGTTTCTTTTGCAGCTTGTAGTATGCATCTGTTGAAGTCTTTAACCACTTCATTAATGTCTCTGTTCTGTACCTTGAGGGTAGACAGCAGCGTGTTCACCTGATGCCTGAATAAACCCCAGTTGGCTTTTTTTGTAGTTCCATCTTGTAATGGCTGGGCCTGTACTGAGAGTTGCACTCTGGACAGTAAGAAAGATTGGGCGATGGTCGCTTCCCCCTAGTTGGTCTCCTACTTCTCTATTAATAGATCCAGCTATATCTGGTGTGGAGAAGGCAAGATCTGGTGTTGAAGTTGTGTGCCATCCTCTGGAGTAGAAGGTAGGAGTATCTGTGGCATTATTGACTAGGATTAGGGAGTGATCATCTTGCCAAGTTTCAACCTCATCACCTCTGTGATCCAGATGGTTATAGCCCCAGCTCTGGGAGTGGCTATTAAAGTCTCCAACTGCTATAAAGTTGGTGGCTGGTACCTGTATAGAGCTGAGACTCAGGGGTTTGTTGTTCGGACAGTAATAGTTCAGGAGTTCTATTTCCATCTTGTCTACCTTTATCTGCAACAGCTGATATTCTGCTCCATCCATGAAGGTTTTCCTTTCGTGTGCAGGAATGTTATTCCTTACAAGAGTAAGTACTCCTCCTTTTCGTCTATCTTTTCTGTCGGATCTGAAGCATTGATATCCCCTTATTTTAAAGGTTTGATCTGCTTTCAAGTGAGTCTCTTGGATACAGCATACACTGACTTGCTTCTCATACAAGATGTTTTCCAGCTCTGTCTTTTTGCTGTATCCAGCCTGCTTGCTGTTCACTCCCTCTGCATTCCAGTGCATCATGACAAGTGGCACTCTGGGTTTCTCTTTTTCTGTTTTGTTGTGGTCAGTAGTTCT
>JAMPIV010019059.1:0-55513 GCA_024509875.1 Oreohelix idahoensis
ATACGCCGACGAAATGATGGAAAACCACAAAAAAACACTTTTATATTTTCTATGAGAGGAAGTGAATAAAACCAGTTGGTAAGTTTTTCTTTAAAGGTATTACTATTTTTTCTGTACAATTTAATCTGCCTGGCCAGTCATCTTTTTTGGACAGGTCTTTGAAAATGAGGACAAGATAGTTTACAGAAAAGATCAACTAAAATATCTGGACTCTTTGTCCACTAACTAAAAAGTTAATATATCTTTCCTGTTGGAATGTTCACAGCTTACACTTTATTCATCTAAAAGGGAGAGTCACTGTGTATGAGGGGCTGTAGTTTCATCATACCCCATAAACTTCCTGAGTATGATTTGAAATACCAGTGTTTATTAAGCGAAAATGTCAGATATACCCAGAGGCTTAACTCATCACCTGGGATTCCTTGTAGAATAATAATACAGTATGAAGTTGCAGAAAATCTCGATCTCTCCAAATGCCTACGCTCCTCCCGTTATCTTTTGACAGCATAAACGAATGGTCGGAGACGTGATGGCTTTATTTTCACTCAGCAGGTTTCCTGTTACCAGCTGGCAACAGGAAATAAAACCTCTGCAACAAAAGGACACCCTGGCCTTTTATATCTGATCACTTTTTATATTTATTATTTTCCTACGGTGCTATGGAGTCAGCCTCGCGTGCATTACAGGTGCACTCGCCCCTAATTTTATATGACTCACACCTTGCTGTGACCACACCTCAGGTCCCTATGGCAGATACGCTACTGTACGTTTACATAGTTTTCCTCAATAAAATAATGTGGAGTAACCACATTTCCTTTTGTATGATTTTCTCTTCTTTTCCTTTATTAAATATAAATGCTTCAGGCATGTTAAACAGTGCTCATGGAACACAGAGGCTTACTAATATATTCTAAGGCAATAATATGACAACATACATCAGTTAGATACAGTTCAATGTGAGGACTCAACAATGTCTGCTTGTGGCATGTCCTTCACTTTTGCAAATAGCAGTATCTAACTTTGGCAGTGAGATTAAACATAATAATTCATAAAGCATTCTTACCACAAATATCAAGAAATATAAACAAATGACGCTGACTTGCAAAGAAATGGCCTCAGTTTCCTCTGCACTGCCCAGACTGTGAATACTTCTTTATTTAATTTTACAATTAACACAGCTGATCTCAGCGTATTTGAAATGAAAAGTTTTGTTCAACTGGCAATGAATAGTGAAAGCCTTTTGCTAATATTTATTAACACTGGCCAATCGAAAGCTTGCGACTACCAGAATTCAAAAGTAGTTTTTAAAAACAAAAATAATTCCAAACAAACTCGGTGTCTGGTAGTCAATAGGCCAGCCTGCTTTAGTTATGCCAATACAAAAATATGTTAGTTTTTGGTAACAATTTTCCTACCGCTCCCCTTTCCCTCCTGTACTCTTTTTACTCAAGCGAATTTGAAACCACCTCAATGCCCCTTTCTAAGCTGGCGTCCCCACTAACGTTATAAAAAAAAACAAGCAGCAACAACAGTCTTTCTGGTCGCACGTCCGTTGACATTTAGTATTTTCTCAATAACTTGATAAATACTTGTACTAATCAAATTATTTAAAACATATTCTTGCTCAGTGGACATTTAAAGCTATACTACCATATGATTTTATTGACTAGATTCATTATGGTTTAGATTTTGAATTTTGTCACCGGCAATCGTCAAATAAAAATTTTTACAAGACGGCCATCTTTTCTCCTCTTCACCTCTCGCTACCACGTAATTTTGAAATAACTACTTGTTTTAGGGACGTCAGTAAATACACACCCGCGAGAGGAAAATAAAAATTGTCTGCGTGTTATTGCCTCTGTGGCTTTGCCACAAGCGTGTAATATACTATTAGTCCTCGCGTGCAGAACGACGCGGGTTTTGGCATGCGTTGGTAGCGTTTTTGCGTTAATGTATTACAGTCATCTCTCGTTATTGCTACTTAGAAAAAGTCCAAAAGACTACCAAATGTTGCGTGACTGTTGACAGATTACGTTACTACAGACAGCAGTTTGGCGTTACATTTCTAACAAATCGTTAATTATAATGCTAGGCTGCATTGTGTATGCAGCAGATCTGGCAAAATGTTAAATATTAGTAGTACGTTTTCGAAACCGAAACTAAAACGCGTGTTAGATTTTTACCGTGGGATCGTTCTATAGGCTTTAGCACTGCACAAAATTCGGCGCTATGCTGGCGTGTGAGAGTATCACCGTCAGACACAATAGGGCGGGGGTACTTATTATCATTTTATGACTAAAATCTTACTGAAATGAGCGATTATTCTCGCAGATTTTACTACAAAGAGGAGAAGCTACATTGAAATACTAATGTCGTTATTAATCACAGGATTTCAATGAAAATGCACAGACTTAACCAACATCAATCATAGTTACGCATAATGAAGAGTTTGATGGTATTGCATCATTGGTTGTCTTGGAACGGCGGCCATATTGGATTATATTGTTCTATTGTAATTTGTTAAGGCTTTCTTTTATTTATTAAGCTATCAATACCAAATTTATTTAAAAATAATGTTTATCATTATATTTTAAAACTTTGGTCAGATTAGATTTTTGAAAACTTAAGTAGGTCCGGAGATATAGAACTTTAAATTTTGTATATCAAAATAGTAACCATTTTTTTTAAATTTTACAACATTATTGGCAATAAAGATATCAAAAATCGGATCACACAATAATTTTATTACCTTATGATAAGTATTTGTGCCAAATCTCATATTGATTGACTAAAAAATGTGCAAGTTATAAGAACATTAGTAACGAAAAACAAGGTTGTGAGAACATCTTAGTAGGACAAGCACAATGTCTGAAAGGGAGCCGCGGTAGCATAGTGGTTAGTGCACTGGCTTCCTATCTCAGTGGTCTGGTTCGATCCTCAGATGAGGTGAGATTTTTTTAGGCCGCAAACGGCTCCTGGGTCGACCCAGCGCCAGCAACTATGGGAAGGTTAAGGCGGCCGGCGTGATTCTGACCTCATTACCCCCAGTGTACCGACGGTCAAGAAAATATGGGCCTAACACCATATTCTCAATAGGCCTCAATAGGGCGTGTAACGGGATCCTTTACCTTTTACAATGTCTGAAGAAAACACTATTTACAAAAATCAAAATGTATCTACTTGGAATGTGTTCTGACAAAAGTTTTGATAGATTTAGATTCAGGGGAATATAAATTATACGAATATAGACTAACCCAAATTGACATGTTTATGCTGTTTTGACTTAAATGTGCTGTAGCTCCTCCCCTTAAATTTAAAGAGACAGACATCCATCTCAGTAATACCAATACCAGTCAGACAAATATATAAGAGATGTCACAATAGTATATCGCACTAAAAAGTAAATTTAACACACACAAAGAGTTCCACACGATGGACATATGAATGAAAATATGTACGAACTTTATACTTTTTTTCTCTCTCTTTGATCCTTAGCCGCCGACCGTCAAAGCAGTCAGTGGACATCACGCCCGGTGGCGTCTTGTAGAACATCAACAAATTGATTCCACTTTGCTCGGTCGGTGGCCATCCTTCGTACAGTTCCCCAACTCTGGTTCATTCTTTGCATCTCAGCCTCCACAGTCCTCCGCCAAGTTGTTTTTGGTCGGCCTCTCTTTCGTTTTCCTTCAGGGGTCCATAGCATAGCTGTTCTTGTGATGGCATCGGGGTCTCTTCTGAGGACATGGCCAACCCAACTCCAGCATCTGCCAGCTATGATGGTGTGCATGTCCTCTTGCTTGCTCCGAGTAAGCAAATCTTGGTTGGTGATGGTATTCGGCCAAAAGATTCGTGACACAGGGTATTTTGTATTAAATACGCATATGCCTTAGTCCTCAAAAATACTACACATGAGAGACAGAGGGGTGGAGTGGAACGCATTCAAATAATAACGAACACTAGCAATGTTCCCAACTCTGTCTAATGTATTCAAATAATTATCACCACAAAATCACAACAATATATGTAGTTAGCAAAGTGTAACACATTGATGAAAATCCCAGATAACCGAATGCCTTATCTTCTCACAACTAAATATCCTCTTGCATTCGACAATACGAGTCGGCCATCATCACCAAAACCTCGTCACTCGCTTTGCCTCCCCCCTTCTTCCACTGCCCAATCAGAACGCCCCTTGCATTCACCCCTGACCTGCTGACCCTCGCAGTTTCGTGTTTTGTTAAGTTAAGTGTATGAGAACACCTCTCACACACCCGACTGACATTATGTACCCGCCGCCCCCAGCGGAGCACCGCCAGTCCACAGCTGTTTAATCACAACTGTGACATCTACTCTCCCCCCCCGGGGAAAAAAAAAAACAAAGTTTTTTTTTTTTTCTTTTGGAAGGCGGCTGGGCGCACTCCAAACACCCAACATCCGGTTTTTGAGCCAAGTATACATTCATACCCTCCGTGTCTTCACATATCTTGCATACTTACTCAAACATCGCGGGGGGGAAAACCCAAGAAAAAAAACCATCATTCTATAAACGAGACAGAGTGTCAGCTACAACGGTGAGCTTACCCTCTAGGGTAAAACAGTAAATTTGTACTGCTCGCAGTAGGAGAGCCCAACGAGTTAATTTTGAGCTTGTCGATTTCAAGTGCCAAAACGACTGTAAAAATGAGAGTGGTCGATGGTCTGTCTGTAATAAAAAATGTTTGCACCTATCAAATATCGGACAACTTTGAAACTGCCCACACAATTGCCAAGCACTCCCTTTCAATCGTGAGTACCTAGTCTCAGCCGGCAACAGCTTCCGACTCACATACATCACTGGATGTAAGGTACTCTGTTTGGTCTTGCATTAAACAAGCTCCAATTCCTACAGAAGATGCGTCTGTCCGCAAAACAAAGGGTTTGCGTAAATCTGGCATCAGTAAGATGGGAACACCCTCTTGATTCTAGATCCTAGAGAAAGAACCTCATTTCTTGATTCTAGATAAGGCTATCTGCGCACTCTTGTGTCCACACGGACCCTATTTGGCATCCCCTTACTTGTTAGCGAGGTAAGTGTAGCTGCAATGGAAAAAGAGAACTGAGGGATGAACTTGTGATAAAAATTCACAAGTCCAATTAGACTTTTTCACTTGCTTTTTTTGTTTTAGGTGTCTGCAACCGTAAAATCTTTTGTAACTGTTACATCTTCCGGTTTCAGGTGCTTATGACCTACAGTATGTCCTAAGAAACTTAACTCTTTAAACCCTATGCAAACTTTACTCGGCCGTGCCGTTAAATTATGCTGCCTTAGACACCGCAATAGGGAAGACAACCCCCTCATGTGATCCTCCCATGACTCATGAAACAAACATATATCGTCGATATATGTAATAATATCCGATCGATGTCCTAACAATCTTCTCATCATCCTCACAAATGTGGCGGGCGCGTTCACTAAGCCAAAGCACATGACATTGAACTGAAACAATCCTTTGGGGGTGCTAAATGCTGTAAGAGGTTTCGCAGCCTCCGCGAGGGGTACCTGCCAATAGCCTCTAGACAGATCTAGTTTTGCTGAAATATGTAGCGTGGGTGAGTTTGTGTTAACAGATCTTCCTGATTAGGTATTGGTTCAGCATCAATGACGGTGATGCTGTTCAATCTCCGAAAGTCAATACATATACGAAGAGATCCATTCTTCTTGCGAACCACAACCATTGGAAAAGAATATGGTGAATCAGACGGAGAAATGATCCCCAGTCGTTGCATGTCACCAATTTCTTTCTCGACAGCTGATTTGAAATGCATGGGCAATGGATACGGTTTTACCCTAATAGGCTGATCACATGTCAGAGTGATATCATGAGAAATCAGGTCTGTCCGTCCTGGCAGATCTGTGAGGACATCCTTAAACTCCGCTAATATAATCTGTACTTCCGACTTTTGTTCTACTGTTAGGTCATCCCCGATTCGCACCATATTCCATGACTCCGAAGGAACCAGGGGTACGAGGGATAACTGGATATTCCCTTCACCTTTTTTCATCTCCCGTGTCATCAATGACTGCCGTACATGCCACTGTTGCTTCAGTCTGTGCTGCCCTTGTGACTGCTTTCAATGACTCAGGTCGTTCTACATATGGCCTCAGCATATTCACATGAAATACCTTTTCCTTATTTCGGACCGAAATCAGGTAATCGACATCTGTCATTTTTTTTAACCACCTTGAATGGTCCCTTGCCACGTAATGCTCAAGCGATCCTCTTTAGCTGGTAAAAGTAGCCAAACTTCCTCACCTGGAATCAGGGATACTAGCTTGGAGTTTCGATTTGCGTACTTCCGATACCGTGCTAACGACCCCGCCAAACAATCACGTGCCACCAAACAAGATTTTACAATACGTTCTCTGAGGCTCACTACATACTCATAACTCGTAACTGAGGTGCTATTTGCACATTTTCCAGTTAATAAATCCTTCAATATGTGCATCGGCCCCCTTGGGTTTGCCCCATACAGTAATTCGAAAGGGGAAAATCCTGTACTCTCTTGGGGAGCCTCCCTATAGGCAAACAGGACCGCTGGGAGTAACCTATCCCATTCTTGTGGAGATTCTGCGGTCACTTTTGCCAGCATGTGTTTTAACGCACCGTTAAAACGCTCGCAAACTCCGTTTGACTGAGGGTGATATGGACTCGTGAATGTTTGGGCAATACCCAACAGCCCAGTGATTTCTGACATCTCCTTCGAAATGAACTGACGGCCCCTATCCGATAATATCTCTTCCGGAAAACCAAACCTGCAAAACAACATCTGCAAAGCCTCTGCGACTGCTTGTGAAGTAATACTCTTCATCGGCACCGCCTCCGGCCACCTGGTGCACAAATCTACCATCGTTAAAATGAAACGATATCCCCTGTCTGAAGTGACCGAGAGGGGGCCTATAATATCAATCGCTACTTTCTGGAAAGGTCGTACTGACAAGTCCGTAACCTGCACTGGAGCTTGAGAGTTCTGCCTTTATGCCTCATCTGTTGGCATATCTTACAGGACCTACAATATAGTTTAATGTCCTTGCTAAACAATGGCCAATAGAATTGTGACAGCACCCTCTGGCGCGTTCGAGCCACCCCCATATGCCCCGCGAAAGGGGAGTCATGTGCAACCTCTAACACTTTTGCTCTTAAATTACACGGTACCACCACTTGGCGCTGAGTTTGTACTCCCTTAGCGAAACACCTCGTGAGAACATTATTCTTGAGCTCGAACCAATGTCTGGCCAACTTCGTGCACTTTACATCACCTCTCTCGGCAAAGTTGTACAATTTACGCAATGATCCGTCTGACCGTTGGTGCTGGATAAAGTCCGACACCTGTGTATCCTGACTTCCAGTGACCAATTCCGATGTCTTAGCTTCATGATGCGTCGCTTCTAATGCGTCATCTGCCTTTGACTGCGCCCTAGTAATCACCGCATTGGCCCTAAGCACACGATTGTCCCTCCATTTCCTAATGTCCATCTGAGTACATTCCTGCACACCTTGCACATTACCAACAATCAAATCCGCTATCGGTGCTTCGAGTACACAGGCCTGTACTCTACCAGATATGAAGGGTGTGTCCACCTCAATAATGGCAAGAGGGTAATACTCAATGTTACCCCCGAAAGTGACACATCTTGCTGTCTTACCTATCAAGCATGAGTCGTCAATGCAGGATCTACGCACTCCTATAGTTGTGCAGCCCGTGTCTCTCAACACAGACACTTCCTGCTTTTGCACAAATCCTGGATGCAATTCCAAATGACCATTTTCTTCAAGAGAAGAGAGACAAGGCAGAGTGTGACCACAGATAAGCATAGGCTTACCGTCTGGTTCAAATAATGGCCTACACCCTTCGCAATTCTCATTGTTAAAGGTTTCTAATATGCAAGCCGAATTCGCTCGTTCTGAATTATTAGCACAGACCTTTGCCAAATGTCCTGTTCCATTACAAAGACTACAGTGTAGCTGAGTATTGCTATCCTTTTTCGGACTATTGTTTGGAGAGTGTCTGACTACTCGGTCTGACTCCTTTTTCTCAAAGGATTTGTTTCTTTGGTAAGGTGAGCTTTTGCGAAATCTTTTTTGTTCCTGCTCGTTTGGCGCATCTATCTGGATCTGATTCCGCGGGTACCTATCCTGTCTGTCTCCAGTATATCTGTATTGATTTCTATCAGATTGATAGTTAAATTTCTTCCTCGGTGATACCGTGCATGGTCCCGAAAGTAGGGTCTATCATAATAAATCTTGGGGTCATCGCGGCACTCTTAGATCGTGCAGAGATCTGATCCTCTCCCAGTTGTGTATGACCTTTCCTGGATGCGCGGGTCTGTCGGTTAAAGGGGATACTATATAACACAGTTTCTAACGCAGATCCTGAAAGCAAATTTCCCAGCAGAACAGGCCATTCCTCCTTCTTTATCTTCCAAGCCAAAACTTCTGCTTCAAAACGTTCCAAATACACGTCCATACTGTCCAAATCTTGATTAAAATTGGGTAACCGTAGTCTATAGGGACGTGAGAATTCTTTCCCACCTGAATCCTGCTTCCTGGACTCATTATCTAGCTTCTTCAGATTTATTTCTCTGTCAGCTTCAATTTTCTTCAACTCTTTCTCTGCTTCTATCTTGAATTTGTCAGCTTCTATCTTCTTCATCTCTTTCTCTGCTTCTATCTTCAATTTGTCAGCTTCTATCTTCTTCATCTCTTTCTCTGCTTCTATCTTCAATTTATCATCCTTCAATCTTCAATTTCTGGGAATTCTCTCTCCTCACACCGTTCCATTCTATCATTTTCCTGTTTTTCTTTCCATTTTTTTCTGCCCATTCTTGTAGAGCAGGGCCTGTTAATGCTAGCTCACTTTACGCAAACCCTCCAATCACAATACCAATTCTTTAGCCACCAACCAGTTACTCAATGTACAAATGACTTTACTACCCCACTGGTCACAAAGTTTCTAAGAGGCTTAGCCATCGTAATATAAAAATTAAATTACAATTTTCTTAGAAGCAGAGTTACTTGTGCACTAAAAAAAAAATTCCCCACTGGAAAATTAATCAGATATTGTAAATAAAAAAAGATCAAAATTATAGTCAGAAATACTGACTGTACCACTCAAATAGGTGTATTCAGTATAATGGTGTGAAGTTATTTAACAGCATAATTTGCTGTACCCATGACACCCATAATATTTAAGCAGTGAAACTAAACACCACTGCAATATATAATTAATGGCATAAACATACATGTGATTCTCAACCAAACGAGATAACTACGTCTACACAAGCAAAAATACACAACCTACTCTTATGCTATCGGTACTGGAATTGAAATTGAGATACACTTCACTAAAACAAAACAAACATAAATACAAACAATGATGACAATAATGAAGATGATCAAGACGACCTTACTACACGAACGAACACAACAGTACGGTAGAATAAGCAAAAAAAAAATCCGCAGACAGCAGCAGATGTCTAATTATAAACCGTAGCTGTTAAAAAATGAAAACAAGAGTTTGGGAAATTAACATATGTACATGATAGTAAGAAGAATACAAGAGAATACTCCAGTTAAACATGACAAAGATACACTATTACACATATGACACCGTGCAAACAAACCCGAACTGCACCACTAATACACTAAAATGTGCAACGTGAATTATGCAGGACAGCCAATAGGGTCAGCTCTATGTGCCCGTGCTCCGGCACACAATTCACCTAGCAACAGTCCTAAAGAACAGTTTAGCATAATCTCTTTCCGCAATGCAAAAGAGAAAATCCTTAACCCACACAACAACCAAATGACACCAAAATTATACTTCTACGAAGACACAACAAAAACCTACAATCGACAATGAAGTGACCAAAGGTAGTATGTTCCAACACTACACCAGTTGGATGACGTACTCACCAACCAAATGGAAAAGAGGTCGCAGGAGAATGATTACTAATTATATAACTGGAGAAAGTAACAAGAACATATGGGATGGAAATTAATATAGAAAAAAGCAAGATATTGGTGAATAGCCATAAGAAACATGTTCCGACCAACATTACGTTAAATGGGCAAACGTTAGAAGAAGTTAACACCTTTAAATATCTCGGGTCCACTATATGTAGTGATGGAAGATCAAATAAAGAAATCAAGACAAGACTTGAGATGGCCTCAGCTGCCATGACAAGGTTGAATGTGATCTGGAAAAGTAACATCAGTTTTCCTGTGAAGATCAAATTATACAAAACACTTGTATTATCTATTCTCTTGTATGGGTGTGAGGGCTGGACACTCACTGCAGATACGGAGCGAAGGATTCAGGCTTTCGAGCATAAATGTTATAGAAGAATTTTGCGCATTTGCTATAAAGAGCACAAAACAAATGTCTATGTTAGAGAGAAGATAAACACCTATGCAGGCCATCAAGAACCACTTTTGTCAATAGTGAAACGTCGACGAAACCGTAACGACCGTGTGTAAAAAATATTGATACTCATGCACCCCGTTCCACAAGAAGACTCACCGACTTGATTTCTACAGGTACGTCGTCTCCTGAGCCAGTAAACACTGTGTAGTGGCAACACTGTCCCACTGTTGGCTTTCAAACGGCGCTGCAGAGGCCTCTAGTCTTGACTAGTCAGACGCTGAAATGAATGCTACCCAGGCTGCCATCAGCTTGTTCGCCCAACCTGTACTAGCAGCAACATCTTCGTCCTCTCCGCCCTGCAGACAACAAAATTAATGTCAACGAACCTGCCACAACCTGGTTCACACCGCAGACGTTGGCCGACAACCGCGTCGTTTTCTTAACCAGAAGAGTGCTCAATGTCGCCCTGACATTTTGTTAGCACTGACACAGCGTACTGTTCATAATAAATCCCCCACTCCACTGTGTATCGCTAATCCGTGACCCGCGACTCACCACTCAAAAAAAGTACCCGAGAACTACGTGACCGAAAAACAGGCCCACAGTGCATGTGAACCAAAATAGATTTCCGACCCGGCGCTGCACTGACGTGCAAAGATAATCAAACATGAGGACCCAAAAACGAGCTCCCCACCTGACACAGGGTATTTTGTATTAAATACGCATATGCCTTAGTCCTCAAAAATACTACACATGAGAGACAGAGGGGTGGAGTGGAACGCATTCAAATAATAACGAACACTAGCAATGTTCCCAACTCTGTCTAATGTATTCAAATAATTATCACCACAAAATCACAACAATATATGTAGTTAGCAAAGTGTAACACATTGATGAAAATCCCAGATAACCGAATGCCTTATCTTCTCACAACTAAATATCCTCTTGCATTCGACAATACGAGTCGGCCATCATCACCAAAACCTCGTCACTCGCTTGCCTCCCCCTTCTTCACTGCCCAATCAGAACGCCCCTTGCATTCACCCCTGACCTGCTGACCTCGCAGTTTCGTGTTGTTAAGTTAAGTGTATGAGAACACCTCTCACACCCGACTGACATTATGTACCCGCCAACAGCGGAGCACCGCCAGTCCACAGCTGTGTTAATCACACTGTGACAATTCGGATAATTTTTCTTAGGCAGGTTGTGTGAAAAGAGGACAATTTTGACATTTCCTCTGTTACTCTCCAGCAGAAAAGCACAGAAAGCACACAGCTCTGATATAATCTTAATTTTGTGCTTGTGCCGTACTGAGAGGGTTTCCAGGTGTTGTTTAGAATAAAAAAGGCTATTCTTGCTTTGTTCATTCTGTTGTTGATGTCTTTGCTTGCTCCGCCATCTGGTGTTACTATGGACCCTAGGTATGTGAAGGTGTCTGTCTGTTCCAGTTGTTGATTCCTTACTGTTATGGGCTCGGGGTTGCTCACATTGAGTGTCATGACCTCTGTCGTCTTTAGATTGACGTTCAGGCCCATCTGTAGGCTATGCTTATTAAGTCTTTCCGTTTTTTCCTGGATGTGTTGATGTGCAATATCATCTGCATATTCCAGATCCTCCAATGTAGAAAACGTAGTCTATCGTATTCTTCTTGGACTGCCCTCTGCTGTCTGTCGCATCACCCAGTCTATGACCGTTACAAATAGAGTGGTTGATCTTCTGTTCTTTCTAAATCTTGCTTTTTCTTTCCTCAGTTTGAGGTCTACTGCTTTTGAAATTCTCTGTATAATTATCCTGCCTAATATTTTACTGGGAACTGAGAGAAGAGTGATTCCTTTCCAATTATTGCAGTATGCAAGGTCTCCCTTCTTGGGCAATTTGACAATTATTCCTTTGTTCCACTCCGTTGGTGTTGTATCTGTTTTCCAGACTTGTGCAAATAGTGGTTCTAGTTGTTTATCTGCTAGCTCAGGGTCTATATTAAATAGCTCTGCATTTAAGTTATCGTGGCCAGGCGCTTTTCCATTCTTTAACCCTTTGATTGCCGTGATGATTTATTCCTTCCGTGGAATGTCTTTATTAGCATCTAGATCGTTTTCAGCCTCAGGAACATTCAATTGTGTCTCTGGTGGTTCCTTGTTCAGAATTTCTCTGAAATGCTCTTCCCATCTTGGTTCCTGTCCCTTTGCTGTCGTGATGAGATTTCCTTGCTTATCTCTTACTAATGTAATATTGTTTGCACCTCGTTTTCCACTGATGATTTTAGTTATTTTGTATACTGTGCTTTGTTCATTTCTCAGTGCTGCCTCTTCTGCTTGTCTTGCAAGATCGTCTAGGAAATTCCTTTTGTTGGCTCGGGTTTGGCGTTTAACTTCCTAGTCCATCTGACTGTACTGTTTGCTATATAGTTGCTTTAACCTGGTGGACTTCGCTTCTGTTTTCTGTCTTTCTATTTCCTTTCTCATCGTTATGGTGTTTAATGTTTCTGGTGTTATCCAGTCTTGCTTCTTCATTTCCTGGAATCCCAAGCATGATTTGCTGCTTTCCTTATATATTGTTGAAATGGTGTTGAATTTCTGGTCTATACCATCAGACGATGTCTTTTCCTGACTTTTGGCAAATTGATATCGTTATTTATATCAGCCGCAAAAGCTTTTCTGGTAAGGAAGTCCTTCAATTTGCTGATGTCAAACCTTTTCTGTGTAGTTACAGTTGGTGCAGCGGTTCTGATTTACACCTTCAGTTTTGCTACGACTAAATGGTGGTCACTTCCCACATCTGCACCTCTTCTTACCTTCACATCTTGTAATGCATGTCTCCATCTATCATTAATCATCATGTGGTCTTTCCGGTTTCTGTACCGGATTTCTTAGGGCCAGAAAATAGATTAATTTGCTTATTATGTTTATGGCCTGAATTCATATGTATTACATATTATTAGTACAAGTAGAATCAGTCCTATATTGTATATTTTGGATGGGTAGGCAGGACTATATTCTTGTTACACCGCTCTAGCGGAAGTAGGAGTTGTCTTGTCTAGTCGTGATGAGTTCCGATGTACCGTGACAATGGCGGGTACGCATTTTTCCAGGGCTGGTATATTCTTCAGTAAAAATGATTTACGAAGTAGTTTTTCTTCTATAGGAGATTGTGTCTCTACTAGAGTTGTGTTAGAGACTCTCCTAATGTACGGTACCATGTATGATTCGGACTCCAGGTAATTCCAGTCCCTGTTTTGATGATCTCAGGTCGGTTAGGCCTAGCGGGAATTTTGTGCTTCGCAATGCTAGGGTCAAATTTGTATCGACGGAGATGACAGGCTCCATACTGTAATTATGTCTACGTGAGGTAACTGGATTACGGTAGATCTGTATGGAGGAACTTTATGAAATTATGCAGATGTATTGCAAATTAACTTTGGCTTATATATATATCCTCCTGTGAGCGAGTGAGCGACAACTCAGGTAGGCGGCCATGTTACATTCCTGTCATCGCATTTTTTTGGATCACTGTCTAAAGAACGGGGCATGTATCTTATTATTCGGACAGTGGCAAGGAGATCTCAATTTTGATAGAAACCCCTTATCGTGGTTTCACAATATGATAAACTGTGAATATAAAGCAACTTTAGTTACTTACCGATCCGCCTTCACTGACGCGCTTAGTCAGATAGGGGATGCGGCCATTGATGTACTACCTATTATTTATGAATGTGCCATGACATAGGATCTACTATGTATGCCTGCAAATTGATATGTCAACATACCCATGATTTACTCGTTATGTCCCAGTGTGAGCGTCTAAATAAACTGTGTAAACAAAGATTCCAGCAGTCTGCATTGGTGCCTTGTAGACACAAGTGAATGAGTGTTTAGATTGGTCAGAACACGAACAGTACACCATTCGCGGTAAACACACTCTACACTTCTACCCATATCTACACCATCCTGCGTCGGTTGAAGTGACCAAGTTTAGGGCCTGCTTCCCCTGGAGCTTTAGAGGGAAACTACTGGTTACAGCTGCCTTTGCCTTCCCTAACTCAGGTCTAGGGCGAGTTACCCATTTACAGCTGGGTAGACTGGAGCATGCCTGATCTCGACAACTCTGTACACTACCATGGACACATACAGTAGTGGCACCACAAACAACATGCTACAGTGATTGATAGTGGAGCTTTACAGAAGAAAGAGAATACACCACACTTTACAGAAGGTTTACAGTATACAACTGATACTTCTTTACAGACTGACATTTTACAGTAACAGTGTGTGCAAGCAAACTTTACAACCAGGTTGTTAATTGCTACAGAAACTTATTAATGTATCCCCATTTTCGTTTGCTGTTCCGCTGCCACATTTCCCCATTACTCTTTCATTATATGTATTGTGTGTTCCAACTTTCGCATTGAGGTCTTCCATTACTACGATAAGATCGTATCTAGGTATGTTTTCCATTTCTTTTTGCAGTTGTTGATAGAATTCATCCTTGACCTCTTCGTCGCTGTCATTTGTTGGTGCGTAGCATTGTATTATTGAAGTGTTGGTAACTCTTCCTCTCAATCTTATTCTAATCAGTCTGTCGTTGACGGGTTTCCATTCCAGTAATGACCTTTCTATTCCCTCCTGTAGAATAATGGCTGCACCTTCATTGTGCTGTCCATCCTCTCTTTCAGAGTAAAGTGCTGTTTCTCCTGTTGCTGTTTTAACTTTCCTTGTCCCTGTCCATCTGCTCTCGCTTATCCCTAGAATGTTTTATCTATAGTTTCTCATTTCCGCTGCGACCTGTTTTAATTTTCCCGTCTCGTTCATTGTCCTGACATTCCAAAGACCTATTCTTGTTTCACGTTTTGCGGTCAGGACGTCTATTCTTGTGTCAGTGGCTTCCTTTCGGCTTTCTCCACTGACAGTCATACAAGCCTCAGACTCCGGATGTCCGTCCCTCAGCAAAGTTTGTTCATTTGTTGTCGTTTCCGTAAATTCTTTCTTTTTACGTAGACAGGGGTGTCAGCCCTATGCTAAAACCCCCAGCCTGGAGGACCAGGGTGTCTGCTTTAGTCTGAAAAAAAAATTCCGTAAATTATATTCTCTCAACTGGGAATCGAACCCGGTACCTCTAGAATTCGAGGCGGACGCCATTCTTCTTAGCCACTCCGACCCCAAATGCATTTGTCATATTTGGTTTTTATATTTCGTGATGTTATTTCTTGCGACTTTTTAAATGCCTTTAATACAGCATATTTCGAGACATTTTGTGTGTGCGTGTGTGTGTGTGTGTGTGCACGCGCGTAAACGTAGTGAGAATTATTCCTATATTTTCATATAATGACAGTTGACACACATGCACACACACAAATATATATGTGTGTGCGTGTTTGTGTGTATGTTATATACATAAAGCATCTGTTCACAAATATATTTTCAAGGCAAGAATTTTACGGTAATAAAATTGCATCGTAGGGTTTTCTGCTGGCCGTGGAAAATTACACTAGTCAACAACCAAAATGTACCAGAAATGAAAATAGCTGATCTTAACTAATTTTGGTGTGCTGAAAACGAAAATGACATTAAAAAATGTTGATTGGCTCTAGTTTTCAAGATATATGCTACTAGTTTATTTAATTACGGTCAATTTATATATATGACGCAACTGTTGTGGGCGATTGCATAATTTTTTCTAATGACCAATAAAAATGTAACTAGAAGTTGATGATGCAATCCTACCTATGATTACATCACCTTTGTGTATAAATATCTTATCTCTGATAAAATTTTGCCATTAGTTAGTGCATTTGTCCTTATCAAAAGTATCGTAGTTAGAAATGCCTAGGACATGTGTAAACAGTGCTAATAATTTCTGTTATATATGAGGTGAGGTGACATTTCTATCACAAAAACGAAATATAACTAAAGTGATAAAGAAGGCGTACAGTTTGTATTTTGGCTGCAGAATAGAAGATCAAGATAAGAGCTGGGCGCCATACATATGCTGCAATACATGTGCAGCACATCTGTGGTTGACTGGCAAAAGGCAAGCTATGCCTTTTGCAGTCCCAATGATTTGGAGAGAGCCCACTGATCATCTCAACAACTGTTACTTTTGCATGGTCCCTCCAATTGGGAAAGGCATATCAAAGAAGAAAAAATGGACTCTGGAATATCCAAACATCCCCTCTGCAATACGTCCGGTACTACATGGCGATGACCTACCAGTTCACAAAGTGCCAGAATCATTTTCAGCTGCTTCCACTGATGAAGAAGAGGACATTGGTGGTCCTGAACCATCAACCACAAGCGACCCAGATTTTGAGCAAACTACATCCACTAAACCACACTTATTAACCCAAGATGAACTGAATGATCTTGTAAGAGATCTGAATTTACCGAAGAACAAGGCAGAGCTTTTGGGTTCCAGATTGCAACAGTGGAATATCCTGGCAGAAGATGTTACAATTTCTGTGTATAGGAACCGCCAGAAGCCGCTTATTACATTCTTTTTCAAAGAGGGTGACCTTTCTGCATGCCACAACATTTCTGGTTTAATGGCAGCCCTCAAAATCAATTACATACCGTGTAGAGTGGAGAGTGGAGGCTTTTCATTGATTCATCCAAGATGAGTCTTAAAGCTGTTTTGTTGAATAATGGTAATGTGTTACCGTCAATTCCAGTTGGTCACGCAGTTCATATGAAAGAAACTTATGAAAACATTAAGCAGCTTTTGAAGTGTATAAACTATGATCATCATCATTGGTCACTTTGCGGTGACTTAAAAGTGGTCGCTCTTTTGCTTGGACTACAGGGTGGATACATCAAGTACGGTTGCTTTCTCTGTGAGTGGGATAGCCGTGCACGAAGTGACCATTACGTCAGAAGACATTGGCCACTCAGGCAGTCATTGCAGCAAGAACATTGAGAACCCAGCGCTTGTCGACACCAGCAAGAGTTTGTTGCCACCCTTGCACAGGGTCTCATGAAAAACTTTGTCAAGGCAATGAAGAAAACAGATGAGGCTTTCAAATACCTCATCAGAAATTTTCCAAGACTGAGTGAAGCTAAAATAAGAGAGGGAGTATTTGTTGGTCTGCAAATTCGAAAACTTCATGATGACGAGTTTCTTTGCGTGTTGCATGGCAAGGAAAAAGCAGCATGGCTAGCATTTAAGTCAGTGGTGAACAATTTTCTTGGAAACAACAGATCTGATAATTACAATGAAATTGTAGAAAATCTCCTTCTGAAGTATAAGAGTCTTGGCTGCAACATGTCTTTGAAAATTCATTTTCTGGATTCTCATC
This sequence comes from Oreohelix idahoensis, assembly GCA_024509875.1. Classification (NCBI taxonomy): domain Eukaryota; kingdom Metazoa; phylum Mollusca; class Gastropoda; order Stylommatophora; family Oreohelicidae; genus Oreohelix; species Oreohelix idahoensis. Next base: position 17,690 of record JAMPIV010019059.1, read on the forward strand.
TGGATTTCTTTACGTCAAACTGTGGAGCGGTCAGTGATGAGCATGGTGAACGATTTCACCAGGACATTGCTACTATGGAGACAAGGTATCAAGGCAATTGGAGCCCTTCAATGATTGCTGATTACTGTTGGACTGTGACAAGAGACACCTCATCGATTGACTACAAGAAGCAAGCAAAGAGAGCTCGAACAGCGACTGAATAATGACGGAATGGGTTCAATTGTGCCTTTTTAAAACATGATATGTGAACTTTAAATAATGTTTTTATTTTTTCTATCATTTTATGTTGAAATATCAATTAATTGAGTATGTAACCACAATTGTTATAAAGCTAAAGTAGAAAGACTAGCTGTTCACCCCAGAGAATTAAACAAGCATACATTATTTGTATTACTGTAATGTAAATTCGTCATTTTTAAAAAAAACCAGAGCCAATTGGTGAATTTCATTATGATATTTGAAATCAGCATATCAAAATCAATACGAAATGGTATATTTAATTTCTGGTACAAATAACTTTTGAAAATTTGTTGACTAGTGTTATTTGAGGAGTTCCGGCTTGGTAAACAGGTTGACAAACACAGCTCCAAGCCAGTATAAATCTTATGTTCCCCGTGCCGATTGGCACAAGATTACAAAATGTTAACCTAAAGATAGGTTGGTATAGTGGGTGTGCACTGTGAAAAGACATTTAGAAGAAAAATGTTAAATCAAAGATCACACACAAGGACTGTAACTGTGAAATTCTTGTATCACATCGATACTTCTAATCCAGATATTTCATCTCACGTGATTAACTGTCACGTGAGTGCACCAGTTTTGCTCTCATACCCTGCAGTCGAGACTGCCAGGTTTTATTATCTCCGCACGATTAACTTGATTTTCCCGTCAGTTGCTCATAAACAAGTCAAGTCTTAGACATTGAAAAACAAGGCGGGAGTAAAATCGATCAAGCCATTGGTACCACTTTGTTGTTTTAGGCCTTCAGAGAGCCAAAGCTTTCCTTATTTGGCATTAGATTTGACTTCTTCACGCATATCTGCGCCTTGCTTATTTCTGCGCGTTCACAAGGTGAAACTAGAGACAGCTGGGAGAAATATAAAGCATTTGAAAGAGAAGGAAAAGTATGGAGTCAGGTTTTTCAACGGAAATGTGATCGAACATCACCTAGTAATGGTGTTAGTGAGTACATGCCCTATCTGGAAGTGAGTAAATTCGCCAATAATTTTCCAACTGTCAACGCTGCGACGCTACCGGATCTGAAAGTGTTACCTCGTAAGATTATCTCTAATATTCACACGAACATGAGACCGATACCTATCAACATATCTCTGGCTGGTGCGGATGACGCACTACTGTTCTAAGTGCCAAAAGAAATCTGTTTTTAAATCACTTCAACAACTTTAGAAGTATGAACTAGTCAGACCTCTGCAAGCCACAAGATACTTGGAAACCTTAAGATGTCTCCATTTCTTCTGTGTGTCTTCCTTACTTTTGGATTCCATTTTCTTCTCTGTGTGTCTTCCTTACTTTTGGATTCCATTGTCTTCTCTGTGATTTGTTGAAGTCTTCCCCTACATACATACTTGAGCTTCAGGACAATTCACATATTGACAGCCCAACAGTTTCGTGTGGATCATAACGATGTAACAGTAAACGTAGTCCACCAGCAGATACTGCAGTAGGGGAGTCAAGTGTTAAAGGCTTCACCATACTAGATCCAGCTTTTACGTGATGGGTTGACCAGTTCGCTTCCTCACTGCCTATGCTTTACCTAACTCAAAAGCAGAGTCAGGTACCCATCCACAGCTGGGTAGACTGAAGAAGCACGCGTCAGGGTTTCGACACATGAGAGGCAAGCGCTCTAAACGCTCAGCCAGTCATAAGCTCCGTTGAGTAATACATTCGTTACAATTGCTCCAAGAATTCCTGTCCGTTCAAGGACTTGCCAAGTTTTCTTAATCCCTTTCACATCAGTCTTTATTCATTTTGTTGATGTTGTTTTTACTTTAAGTTTCTTTAGGATGAGGTAGCCGGCCCTATGCCAAACCTTCCTCAATCGCCTCATACGTCTTCATTGGTAGGGTACAGTATTGCTGTTCTTTGCTTCCCTTTAGGACCCTGATAACACTCAAATGCTTCAGAACAATGACTCTACAGAAATGCCAGTAAAGGAATGTTCTAATGTACTACTTGTTAAAGTAAATATATTTGTGTCCTGAATAACGTTTAAAAATGTCCCTGAGATTGAGCGACGTGGCAGGTGAACTGTTGTATTATCGTAACAATACCCGGTCATTATCACCAGTCAGCGGTAATACGTTTATGTCTTTGAGTCGCCGGCCACTTTTGATAGGAGACGGTCGTCGTATGACAAAATATGGTCTCGTACGAGGATGAATAGGAAGCCAATATTGTCCGTCTGAGAAATCAGTCTGGGGGATTCACACACACAGGTGATAATTGGATTATCGCATCCGCTGGCAACTGACTTTATCATTATTACAGATAAATTTGTCTGATTAGACAATCTTGACGGAAGGCATTTAGACAGGTAAGCAGTGGACAGATTTGTTTGTTTGCATAAGATGGCACCGGAAATATTACGGCATATTGAAAGAGGTCACGGGCTGGAATTTTAAAATGGTATATTTTAAAACACGAGGGGGAGATTATGAATTTAAACACCTCAACCCAGTGCTAAAGAGCTTACTATTGGTTTGGTTTGAGAGCCGGAATATACTTTGGTTCTCATTGGCAAGTTTGCCGGGAAGTACAATCTGGGATTTGAACTGAGAATGAGAGTTATAATCTAGCGAAACCACAGATCAGAGACTGCATCGCATCGTCAAATGAGCAAACTCACAGAAACCAGTGAGACATCAAACTTAGAATTCCATAATTATAAGTGATAGATCAAGTATTTGGGCAACTGTGGAACTTACAAGTAAACCCGCATATTTAAATATAAGACTGGAAACTTAAGGGACCAGGACTTTAAATATCAAGTCTGGAAACCTAAGAATTGGATTACCCGTCATAGGAGACTATTTCCAGACCTAGTGATTCGCAGAACCCCTGTCATAAGAGGAATCAAAATATTTCCAAACCACGTGATTCACAGAACACCCGTCATTAGAGGAGTTTCTCAGGCCAAGTGATTCGAGAGCATATAACCTAAAATGCTCATGTCCATTCTAACCTGTGCGAGGAGATTGTAGATTCCCACGTTTTTGGGGTAACTGTAACATTTATTTTACAAATGTGAATTTGACATGTTTCTTGCTTAAGTGGTTATATATGAGGATAGCAACCTCAACATATGAAGATAGTTTATTCATGAATCACTACAGCAAGCGCTGGTTATTGTTTCTGGCTAGTCGTGCGGACAACCGACAGCAGAGGTGACCCCAGACTCCGACTGGAGCAGTAGTGAGTGATGATTATATCACATGTGTTGAAGTGTATAGTATCATTGTGTTAGTTCAGGCCAAAATAATTGTTCGCGCTGTCCAAGCACATATTTTCCCAGTTAATACCCAGAAGAAAATTGGTGATTTCTATTCATTATTCCTGAGTAACGCTGTGTATACTCAAGAATTGAATTACTCTGAGAGATTAACAAGGGTGGATGGACAGCGAGACGATGCGCCTTGTGAATTTGCAGGCCACTAATGTACTTAGCAGAGGCATTTGTCTTTCTATTTTGTCTAACAAGTTCGTGGTTACAAGCTATCAGACGGTTTGAAGTACTAACGTTACTACGCCGCTGGCGTGAGAGAAGATCATCAACACTGACCGCCTACATTGGACGAGTTATGTGGAGAAACTCCCTTAAGGTAGAAGCGTCATCACTCTTCTATCTACACCTCTGCCAAGAGTAATCTTGTGCGAAGGTAGACACATTTGACGACCCATTTAGATGCTCTTGAGTTTTGGCCATTGTTGGACCACTACTGCAAAGCTGGGAGGCAATCCGTGCCAGTTTGCGCGCTGATTGCTTGCAAGGGACAAACTGTTTACATATTATTTCATGACGTCAGGTTTCGTGAGCTGTGAGTTTCTCTATACGTCGCACTTTGCTAAGCCACAAATTGTCAGCGCAGAGACTTACAAAAATATTACAGCCGTGGAAGAAAAAGCAAAAGCTTATAAGTTGCATAAGTAAATGGGAATGACATGACATGCGAGGTCAAGTACACGGCGAGGCCTGGAGGAACCGTAGACACACAAATATTGGGCGAGGGATGAATTACCTGAAGGTCTGGGATCATTCAAAATTCACATTATTCATCATCATCATCATCATCATCATCATCTTGGTCATTCGCTCTAAAATAATCACACCTGTCTCTCTTATAAAGATGGCAGTCTGTCTCAGGTTTTTTCTCTCGTCACCAGACAGTTTCTCTCGTCACCAGACAGTTTCTCTCGTCACCAGACAGTTTCTCTCGTCACCGGACAGTTTCTCTCGTCACCAGACAGTTTCTCTCGTCACCAGACAGTTTCTCTCGTCACCAGACAGTTTCTCTCGTCACCAGACAGTTTCTCTCGTCACCAGACAGTTTCTCTCGTCACCAGACAGTTTCTCTCGTCACCAGACAGTTTCTCTCGTCACCAGACAGTTTCTCTCGTCACCGGACAGTTTCTCTCGTCACCAGACAGTTTCTCTCGTCACCAGACAGTTTCTCTCGTCACCAGACAGTTTCTCTCGTCACCAGACAGTTTCTCTCGTCACCGGACAGTTTCTCTCGTCACCAGACAGTTTCTCTCGTCACCATACAGTTTCTCTCGTCACCAGACAGTTTCTCTCGTCACCAGACAGTTTATCTCGTCACCATACAGTTTCTCTCGTCACCAGACAGTTTCTCTCGTCACAGACAGTTTCTCTCGTCACCAGACAGTTTCTCTCGTCACCAGACAGTTTCTCTCGTCACCAGACAGGTTCTCTCGTCATCAGACAGTTTCTCCCGTCACCAGACATTTTTTTTCGTCACCAGACAGTTTCTCTCGTCACCAGACAGTTTCTCTCGTCACCAGACAGTTTCTCTCGTCACCATACAGTTTCTCCCTCATGTGGGCTGGGGAAGACCACGTTGCTTCCCTGTTCCTCTCAGGGAGTCAACAGTCCTGGAGGACATGATCAACTGTTGCATAATTTAAAATTTTAATAATTCAGAACTAGCATAATTCAAGTATCAATTTAAAGAAGTCTGGGGTCATGGCGCTCGGTGTGGGCAGCCCTGGGCCCATGTCAGTGGGGAGTCGGCGGCTGGTGCAGACAGATGCCTTCACATACCTAGGAAGCATAGTAACACCGGACGGTGGGGCAGGCAGAGACATCAGCGTCAGAATGAATAAGGCAAGAACAGCCTTCTTTGGCCTAAATGGCATCTGGGGGTCCTCCCGGTACGGCACAGGCACAAAATTAGGATTATGCCAGAGTTGCGTGCTTTCTGTGCTTCTCTGTGGTGCGGAGTGCTGGGGAGTCGCAGAGGGGGAAATGTCGGGATTGTCCTCTTTTCACACAACATGCCTGGGAAAAATTCACCGAATCTTTTGGCCGAATACCATCACCAACCAAGATCTGCTTACTCGTGGCAAGCAAGAGGACATGCATACCATCATAGCTGGCAGACGCTGGAGCTGGGTTGGTCATGTCCTCAGAAGAGACCCCGATGCCATCACAAGAACAGCTATGCTTTGGACCCCTGAAGGAAAGCGAAAGAGAGGCCGACCAAAAACAACTTGGCGGAGGATTGTGGAGGCTGAGATGCAAAGAATGAACCAGAGTTGGGGCACTGTACGAAGGATGGCCACCGACCGTGCAAAGTGGGATCAATTTGTTGTTGCCCTACAAGACGCCACTAGGCGTGATGGCCACTGACTGCTTTGACGGTCGGTGGTTAAGGATCGAAGAAGAAGAAGATAATTCAAGACAAAATTTCTCACAGAAGTAAATGTAAATTGTGTGTGTGTGTGTGTGTGTGTGGATGGGGGTGGAGGGGGAGATGCCTTCTCAGAGGGCATCAATTTATAATCAAAATAAAGTATTTTTAACGTTAAACATGTTACTGTTATTAATTAATGTTGTCGTCATTTTTTGTTACATTTATTAGATTATTATGTCATCATCATAGTCCGATGATACTGAAGGTACATGAGATGAATGCAAGACAACTAACTTGTGTTTGGTGTGGTCATAAATATGTCTCTAGGCTGGAGATCACATGTCTGTTTTACAGCCAATAAGACCACTCAAAAATTATTTCATCTCGCAAAAATCAAAATTTCTTTTATGTCTGCACTCTAGACTTATATTACATTTTGCGCGTATTCAAAGTCACGTTTCCTATAGCTCAAATATCTGGAGTCGCAGTAGCTTTTCGGTTTTAAAACGTCTATGGTCCCTACAGAAAAGATCGCTTCGACTTGTTTGCTTGAATGATAACATGCCCACCTTTCAACTATGTTCACAGCTGAATATTCTTCCTCTTAATAAATGAATCCTCTTCCAAGATCTCCTATTTGTTCATCAAATTTTACATGGTAGAACACTTTCATACTTGCACAAGTTCTTTCGCTATAATGAGCACACATTTTATGCGTGGCGACCTACTTTTGGACTTCGTAAAGATCGAACGTAGTTGCTTTAGTCAAGCAGGTGCATCAGCATTACACCACATTCAACAGACATCTGCATTCACAAGTCATGAAATCTCCAACAATTGTATTAATGCGCTGCAGAAATGTAAAAAGGCAACACTGTTAAGGTGACCAGACGTCCCGGTTTTTCCGGGACAGTCCCGGTTTTCTACCATTTTTGATAATTTGTCCCGACTTTTTTTCGATGCAATCCGGGACGCCAATTTGTCCCGGTTTTCGACGAATTTGCCAATTTGGCTAAATCTCACAGATTAAAAAAAAAATTATTATTCCGTGGCTGACTTGAGGGAATTTTTAATTTTGCATGTGCACGTACGAAAACAGAAGCCATTATTCGAAATGTCTTGGCACCCCATATTCTAAATGAGTTAAGGTGTGACCTAGAAAAGTCTACATTTATTTCTGTACTGACAGATGCATCCAACCACAAAGAATTCAAGAATTTTCCTTTGCTTGTCAGATACTTTGATCACAGTAATGGAGTGAAAATTAAAATATTAGAGTTAAAGTCATTGCCAGGTGAAACATCTGATATTGTAAGTAGTTTTCTTAATGACTGCATAACTGAAAATGGTTTAGACAGGAAAGTAGTTGGATTATGCGCAGACAACAAAAATCCCAATTTTTGGAGAGTGCTGAAAGGAAAGGACAGAACAATGTTTTCAAAAAACTGCAAGAAAACCTTGGACATGGTCTTATTGGAGTTGGGTGTGCAGGTCATATTTTCCACAACACTGTTCGAACAGCTGCAGATGTATTGCCTGTTGATGTCGAGCTGATTATTGCTAAAATTTATCTACTCTTCAAATCATACACAGTACGAGTTGAAAGACTCAAGGAGTTTTGCCAGTTTGTGGAAACAGACTTCCAGATGATCTTAGGTTATGCTCAGACTAGGTGGCTTGCTCTGCTGCCTGCTGTTGAAAGGGTTCTTCAGATGTTCCTGCCTCTAAAATCATATTTTCAATCTCAATACAGATGCCCAGTTTTTATACAGACATTCTTTGAAAATCCTCTATCTGAGGCATGGCTTGTTTTTGTTCACAGTCAGGCCTCTCCATTCCACGAAGCAGTGCAAAAAATAGAGGGACAGACGGTCACTGTGTTTGAAGTAATTGACAGCATCAACAGGTTGAAAACTATTTTGAAGTCCAAACTGGAAGACTGTTTCTTGCCATCAAGAGTTAAGCTAATCCTTGAAAAGCTGGAAATGGAAAGACTTCCAAAGGAGGATGTGAAAAAGTTTCATGCTAGCATTTCTTCGTTCTATGAAACAGCTTTCAATTATTTGAATAAATGGGCTGAAAAAATTTTTTCAAGATCTAGAATCCTACAGCTGGGTAACGCTGAACAGAATACCAATTTGGGCAGATATTGAGATATCATCATCACTAGTGGTTCAAACATTACCTTCAGAAACTGAAATTTATGACGAATATGTCTATATGAAGCAGTTTGTTACTTCTAAGAAAATTAGTGAATGGAGTGCCAAAAAACATTGCCACCACAACGTTGGATTGAAATGGTTTCCCACTTCAAAAACAATAATGTGACATTTTCAAATATTTTGAAGTTGGCAGAGTTTTTTTCTGTCTACCTGGAACAAATGCTGCCACAGAAAGAGTGTTTTTTTTTATGAACAGCTTATGGGCAAGTGATAAAACACAGCTAGGTGTTGAAACTTTGAAAGCTATGTTGACAACCAAAGTGAACTGTGAGGAAACATGTGTCGAGTTTTTTAAGATGCTGCTTGCAAAGAAGGACCTATTGATAAAAATCCACTCATCTGAAAAGTACAGTAACTCAGCTTCACCTTAAGTAAGGATTATTGATGTTTTTCTCTCTTATACAGTAAAATGTATGTTATTCAAATGTATATATAAAATGTATATTATTTTAAATTGACATCAACTTGATTTTTCCGGGACATGTCCCGACTTTTGACCTTTTATTTACCATTTTGTCCCGATTTTTTGCATTGAAATAGGTCAAATCTACTATTTTGTCCCGGATTAGGGTTTTGAAAATATGGTCACCTTAAACACTGTCTATTTCTTTACCTTGCTGAAATTAATATTTCATTCGTTCTTCTTCTTCTTCCTCTTCCTCGTTCGTCCTGAAAAGGACGTTGGTTGCGTTGTGTCTGTTTACGCCGGAGCTGTGATATCTGCGCCTTTCGGCCGACACATCCGACTTCAGCACGGCATTTTTTGGGACCGGGTTTGCCTTCCCTCTTCGATCCCTACTCTCTCAGCCAGACTGCAGTGATGCAGCCTGTTTCCAAGACCACCACGTGGAGGTGGAGTAGGGTCTTGGTCAGCTCTGGTTCGCTGACCCTGATGCAAGCAGTCAAGCTATGGGTCGCTGACTGCATTCTCTATTGCTGCATCTTTGGGTCCCATTTCATTCGTTCAAAGTTATTAACTTTCTGGTTAGTTTTTCATCACCATCAGTAACTACACTATTTAGTGAATGCATTGATGACATTTTTATGTGATATAAAACATTTTAAATTATAATACTAGTTAATGTTACAATAAGAGCAGAATAATCAGCAACATCAGTCGTCAAGAACCGCGTGGTACATACGATGGTGGCAATCTTCTATTTAACAGGTGAAATAGGTGCCGCCAAATTATCTTATCATGATCATACTCTTCAGATCCCCAAGGAGCATAGGCCTTCAACAAACTTCTGCCAAGTCATCCTGTCACGTGCCATCAACAAACGTCTGCCGAGTCTTCCTGTCACGTGCTATCAGTTCAAGATCTTTCCATGTCTTCTTCATTCCCTTCATGTCTGTCTGTAGTTCTGGTCTCCGTGTGTTCCTTGGTCTTCCTCTAAGTCTCTAACATTGGGAGATTCCACAGCACGGACTGTCTTGTAATGCCATCAACAGGTTTCCTCAATGTGTGTACTATCCATCTCCAGCGTCTTCTTCTCATCTCATGTTCCACTGGTGCATGTCTGGTTCTTGTCATCAGTTCCATATTGGTGATCTTGCCATACTACTTCAATCCTTCCATTCTGCTAAAATGTCGCCATATGATAAAATCTAGAACATAATCGGCTTGCCATATTTTGCATATACAATGAGGTTTTCTTAATACATAGATTTTTGTATCTCACTATTTCAAATAACCATAAGATACAACCACAGTGTATCATTATTTCTTGATACTAGTTGGTTAATACGTTGAGTATTACTGCTATGTCACGTGAGGTTCCCGAAGGTGTCGTATAAAACAAAGAAAGAATATGACTACTGCTTCCATGTGCATGTCGTACAAGGCAACTAATATGAGCGTGACGAAACGGGGCGACCTCTATCGATCTTTGGTTCTCTCCGGCAGTATCGGTACATTTGTGGTACTGATTTTTATTAGGTGCTGACAATTATCGCACTTTTCTTTCTTTCTTTCTTTCTTTACTTGACTGCTAAGTAGCAGATATGTGATTTTATCAAATCAACCGGTAGGTGATAACTAGCACAGTTGTGACACCCCTTGCAGATATGTCACCGGTTTGTTACCTGGTCATCCCAGCCTACGAAGAGTTGAGATAAGATAGTCGCTGGCGCGTTTAGATTGAACCGCTGATAAGACGACATTACCGTCTGTGTGACACGGGAGGGCAAACAAATGTTATGTAATTGCTTCCGGTCTTTGGTTAAAAAGTAATCATGGATTTATTACATTTTAGACAATATGAGTCTACAAATGTGTTTGCTAGAGTGTATACAAGACATCAGATGTCCATATATGGTAATACGCGACCTTTGCAGGCACGCACCTTATTTCACGTGAGACTATTTTGAAATATCACAGCCTATCCTGCATGATTTGAAATGATTGGGCCTTTCTGATTAGATTCATAACACCACTGGAGGGAATATAGGCTGACAATTTCACAATTTTATTTCTCTGGGATTTGCACGCTCGCCAAGAAAAACACCAGATCTTCGCCAGAGTGAAAACTAGATTCATAATTCCTAATTGTTATCCGGACCTTTTATTGGAGAACCAGATAAGACTTATAAAGCCCAGGAAATCTCTACATTTAATAAGGAACAACGGAACTAGGAAAACTGAAGAAAAAAAACACGGAGTCAGAAAGGGCAATCTATTGTACTCATACAATTCAAAGAAATCCACGACCCGTGTAAGAGAAGATTCGTCTGTAGCCAGGATTGGCTTATGGTGGTACCAGCAGAACATACTATTTCTGGAACCAGACGAGATCAGTGGCCTACGCTTTAAGACACAGGACACACTGTGTAGACTTTCCTTGAAGATTCTGGGAGACGAGCTACACCCGACAACCTTGACCAGAGACGAATGATCATGGTGACAGAACCGTCATTGGCAGCTAAGTTCAAATATATGCTGCCATCTGAACTTTCTTACCCTTTTTGCAATCCCCAAATACGAGGATGATAGCTTTTCTTTATCCATAAATAATTATTTTCAAACTGTTAAAACCTAAAGTGATTATTAAATTTTGTTACTTGTAATGTTACAAATTTAACTTTGATTTGATCATTTTAAAGTTACTGCAGGTTTGTCTCAGTCAATTACGCCACCCATTCTAAACAGAGCTATACTAGAATAAGAGAATTCCAATGAGTAAATCAGGGGTGGGAGCTTAACGAGTTAAAAAATAAGTGCTTAAATTTTTCACAAAAGTGGTCGGCAGGTTACAGAATTAACGTGCTTAGTGACAGCCAGCATTGTTTTCTCTTACCTGAATTTCTTGTGAATACTCCCATGTGATAGAAGCTTCACTACTCTTCTATCTACATTTCTGCCAAGAGTAATCTTGTGTACAAATAGACTCCATTGAAGCCTATATTAGAGACTCTTGAGTTTGGTCACTGTTGGACCACTACTGCAAAGCAGGGGAGGCAATACCGTCACAATGAGGTTGTGCATTAAGTTGGCAACCTCATGATGTAAAACAAATTGTTACAGAAACCACTGATACAAGAACACCATGCTCGATACGGAGCAAAGAAAAAAATAATAATTATAATGATGATATTAATGACTGTACTGTGACTGGTCTAACTACAATGCCTTCAAACGCTAGTTAAAAACAAAAGTGATAATCCTGTTTTTATATACTCCTGGTTGTTGTAACCAGATCTATTCCCAGTGGCGTTACTACCGTCCGGGTGGACCGGTCACGTCCCACCGGCCCCAACACCGAGTGGGCCAGGGAAAGCAGTGGTCAAAAGGGACCCTTTTAATTATTATTTAAAATAACAAGTCTTCCCCCCCCCCCTTTTTTATTTTATTTAAATTCAATAAGAAATGTTGCCAAGTTTTGGAGAGGCGCATTTGTTCAACCTAGGCACAATGTTCTTCACGATAGGAAACTCCATACAGAGCGATACAATAGGAGGCAATCTGATCATCAGAAAAGGTCACCCCGTCGATCAAGTGTTTCGTCCCCTTACTTTTCTTTACACTCTAAGGGGGGGCATTACTCCCAAGTGTCAGCCTCCTGTTGTCTAGTGATTAGAATTAAACCTACTCCACCTTGGTTACAGCTTTCTTGTGGTGGGTTTTGATGTTAAGAAGGTTGGTGTGTGGTAAAGTTGTACTTGGGTGAGGTCAATCTGTGAAGGTCCCTGATGTAGACAATTGATAGCTGTATTTCAGAGAACCTTGCTGATACCACCTACGATCTCACTCAAAGTTATATTTTGGCCTAGTATGATTGAGAGCTATGTTTAGTGTCTAGGGTAATGTAAGAGTGATGTTAAAGAACCTCAATACAAAAACATACATATACATATATTAAGTACTATGATAGACTCAACTAACTCCAGTTGTTAAATTTTATAATTAAAATTTCTTTTGTTAATCTTTATTGGTCCTGAACCTAAATTAGTTTTGGTCAGGACTACCTCTAAATGAGAATCATATTATATATATATATATATATATATATATATATATATATATATATATATATATATATATATATATATATATATATATATATATATTTACATAAAAAGGACAATATGTCCAAAGTACATTGTCAAAATTTTCAATTGATGTTAATTAATCTATTTTAACTAACTGGTACTTGGAGGCAGGTTGGGGATTTTAATCATCCCAAAGTTCTTTTGTTTCACCTATTATTGTTTATTTTATTCTTTGAGAGGAAAGTTTATTTATACACAGGAGATCTTTCACAGTCATTGATAAGTTGTCCCAGGCCAGATATTAAGACTTATCTGGACCCTGGAATCACAGCAGTTGTAGTTGGTTTGGCCAAACACCCCAGTCTCCTCTGGTCTTGATTTTCTTTACTATAAGCAGGTACCAGAGACTCTTCGAAATCGTGCAGAAATTCTCAATCAGCAATTACCAGCACCAGACAAGTGCCAGCAGAAACCCCTGTAAATGAAAGTTATGTTTCTGTCTTAACATCAAACTAATTCCTCCCAATTTACATGTAACAATACATTCAACACAAAAGAACTTGGTCAGCTCTCTCTGACCAACCTAGCTTCTCCACTCTAGTTTGATGGAACAAATTGTACCAGTTTTCTTTTCTTTTCCCTAATGGCTGCTACGCCTCTGTCATTCCAGCAGTAATCTTTTCCATGCAATAAGATAGGTGTAATGCTCCTGTATGACCATCATATATAGTCCTGAAGTTCTAAACTTCTTGGATAGTCCATTATATGATGGATCAACATCTAGGCCATGCCTAAGTCTGCCATGGAACCACCTAATTACAATCTTTTTACATGGCCTTTTCTTACACTCAACCCTTTTTTAATTAAAAAGTTAATAAAATCAATCTTACCACATATTCAAGGAAATATAAACAAGTACGATGACTAGGCAATAGAATATGGCACACTTTCAGCACTGCCCCTGTCCAGACTGCTTTCTGTTATTAGTATTTTTTTAAAAAGCACAAGTCTGCTCATCGTTGTTTGCTCCTCAAAATATTTTGAAAAAATGGCAGCGAGCAGCCTACTTTTCCTATAATGTAAAAGGCTTTGGCCAATGGGACCAAGCATCTCTTTATTTTGAATGAACTTTTAAAAAAAAAATCTCAAACCACTATGCGTTACTACTACCAACTATATTTGTATTTTTAGGTCAGCCAATAATATTTCGCCTTGCTTTAAATACTATCCAATCCAATTCCCCGTACCTTCTTTCCCCAAAGTTGTTTTCACAATTATGCCATTAAAAAATTAAGCAAGCATGACTTTTCCTGACAGTCTGTCGGATCCTCTATAGTATTATGGCTATAATTTTGTCATTTAGTGGACTATTTGTGCAACTGATAACATATTCTTGCTCAGAAAGTCCCAAGGCACCCTAATATATAATTTTTATGGCCCTAGGTATCTTGGTTCAGAATTCCATATTTTTTTCTATGTTAGTTGTTTATTTCTAGAGACTACCACCTGTTCACTTCTTTTCCATGTACTTTCAACCTATTTACGAGAATCATCCGTATTACGTTAGAATTACGTGATTCTCAATAAGAGCTAAGCCTGTTTTCGTGACCCAAGTGTCTACATGTTCTAACTTTTACATCGTATTTTGAAAATCTCTCAAGGCAAGTCTTGCCACTGCGTTGCTATTGACTTTTAGTTTGAAATCAACGCGCGACGAGTTAGTATTGGGCCATCTATCCTCCTCTCTCCCCCTTTTGCTATATATTCTGTCTCCTAGGCAAATATCTGTTTGAACTTGGAAAAAGTGGTACGTTTTATCTCAAGGTCACTTAGGATCATTGAGTACCTTTTATTCGGCCATTTTCTGCCAGCTGGAGGCAGTTGTGAAAGTAACCCCTATGTTGAAAACAAATTACTGTCCCGAGTTCCATAGCCCGTTGTGGTTGTTCCACAGCAAGCACGATGCCTTTCCCGCAGTTTCGCTGAACCTCTTAAGTGCCCTTGTTCTTGACTGTCCCCTCAACCCCAACAGTTTTAGTACATCACACAATGAGGCAGCCACGAGACCTCTTGCATCCACCTCAACAGCTATGACCCTTGCTGTGAACCCATCGTCTCTCAAGTCCGCGGCCAGATCATTATACTTGGCCACTTTGAACGAGTGTTGCTCGTCCAATCTGGATACAAACGGCACGGTCAGCTCAATCATTATAATCTGGTGCTATGACGAGGAATGTAGCACTATTTCTGGCCGTCTTTGAGATCTTCTAATACCCTTTTTCGCCAATATAGCGAACGTACAAATATAAAAGCACCTTGTGGTTTTGTTTTCGTAGATGCAATTTTAACAAGACATTTAGTCTCGAAGACCTAACTACATTATTAAATGTTGATCATTTCTTCTTTAGACGGGGCTATTAATACTTTAGCGTTGGAATGTTGCAGGGCGTCCAAAATTTACGCTCTCAAATGTAGATTACGCTTTCAAACATATTGTTCCCGAATGTAAATGGAAAACAAAATTGTATTAAGTCAGAATTAAGAGGTGTTTTCTCAGCGCCTGGTTCGAATGTTTTTTGCAAGGAAAATAATTTGTCTTTCTATTTTCATACGGCCAACGGCTAAATATTAAGTGAGCAGTGTGGAGTTAAAACGTTCTATGAAATTTTGTCATTTCTGAGGATTACAAAACTGCCAGCACGGTTGAACAAGAACAAGACGAAACAAAAATCAGATGAATTAAAAGAAACAAATATAACAAATTTGCATCAGCAGATGCCTTTCAGTGTTCGGTTGATAGACAACAATAACATTTTATGAACGTGGTAAAAAATTTAGTATGTTTGAATTTATGATTGTGTTGACGTGGTAAGAAAAAAAATATCTAGTGTAGTTTGGTTAAAAAAAAAAAAAAACATTTTTCTTTCGTTTCCCCTTTCCTCAAAGATTCATTTTTAAAGCATAAGGTAATTTTTTAACCTTGTATGTTTCATTATTTTAGACTTGAAATTTGCATCACTGTATGCATTTGTCTAAGATAAAATTTAAAAAAAAAATCACATGCGGTCACACATACTAATAACCTCGTCCTCTGAGTAAGTTTGAAGACAAAACGTCTAGTTTGGTAAGTCAGAATGTGGCTTGGGACAACAACAACAAAAATTACCTCGACTTTAAAGAAAAATTCTAGTTAACAGAAACCGACATAACTGCAGTACTTTTTAACCAAAGCTAAGAAGACATTTTGCTGGCATTTGCAGAACTGCTTCGAGTGAAGCAAAAGTCCACTTAAAGCTAATTCGACTTAAGGGACTGCGTTGTGTTTGTGTATATATATATATATATATATATATATATATATATATATATATATATATATATATATATATATATATATATATATATATATATATATATATATATATATATATATATATATATATATATATACAAGGTGTGGGGATTTGCAAAGCCGGGCCTTCGCAGAGGATCCGGTCGTTCGCAACATTTTTAAAAACAGCCATGGGCGGAGCCGGGTTAAAGTTTAGTCACAATCGATTGTTTGTGTAATAGTTAACCATAAAAACAACAACAACAAAACTTTGGGTAGTTTAAGTAATGCACACTTTCTTCAGGTTATACAATAGGCCTATGTACAGATCTAGCTACCTACCGCAGGATAATTCTGTTTACCAATGTTAACAATGTTAACTTCTAATTGAAACTACTCTTGTCAATATCACTTTAACAGCCAGTAAAATTACTCATCGTCTGGTGCTGAACGTTGAGAGCGACCACTCTAAGTAGGTCAATCTTTAAATTCTTTGACAGATATACTGGCCTGGCCAGACTTAATAATTCTTTGGCAGACATACTGGCCTGGCCCGGCATGCATTCTGACAGGAACATGGCCTTATTTCAGACCCTTGCAGACATCTGTGTCTTGATCGAGCAGTAAACACAAGTAAATAAATCTAACGTAATAGCACAGAAGGTATTATCCGGAAATTCACATGAGCAGTAGAAAATAGGAGATGAAAGGAGAATTTGAAGATAACAAAGATAAAAAAAATGAGAATTTGAAGATAACAACGTTAAAACCGAGGAACTGAAGCTACACATGGAGATAGGTGGAGAAAATAGCAGGTATATACGTATGTGTAATTATAGGTGTACGCAGGTAATGGAGTTACAGGTATTGGTTATTATTATTGTGATGTCTGATATGTGTACTGAAAGTTCCAGTTGGCATCTTCCCATCACAACACAACACAACACAACACAACAATATGATGGACATTAATTGTAGGCTTAACTTGAACACACCTTCAATGGCAAAGGTCACTGGTTAAGCAGTGAGTGTTCGGCAGCTGGTAAGCCAAGCACGCAGTGAGATTTTGGCAGGTGGTAAGCCGAGCACGCAGTGAGATTTTGGCAGGTGGTAAGCCAAGCACGCAGTGAGATTTTGGCAGGTGGTAAGCCAAGCAAGCAGTGAGATTTTGGCAGGTGGTAAGCCAAGCATGCAGTGAGATTTTGGCAGGTGGTAAGCCAAGCACGCAGTGAGATTTTGGCAGGTGGTAAGCCAAGCACGCAGTGAGATTTTGGCAGGTGGTAAGCCATGCAAGCAGTGAGATTTTGGCAGGTGGTAAGCCATGCAAGCAGTGTGATTTTGGTAGGTGGTAAGCCATGCAAGAATTGAGATTTTTGCAGGTGGTAAGCCATGCAAGCAGTGAGATTTTGGCAGGCGGTAAGCCAAACAAGCATTGAGATTTTGGTAGGCGGTAAGCCAAAAAAGCAGTGAGATTTTGGCAGGTGGTAAGCCAAGCACGCAGTGAGATTTTGGTAGGTGGTAAGCCAAGCAAGCAGTGAGATTTTGGCAGGTGGTAAGCCAAGCAAGCAGTGAGATTTTGGCAGGTAGTAAGCCAAAAAAGCAGTGAGATTTTGGCAGGTGGTAAGCCAAGCAAGCAGTGAGATTTTGGCAGGTGGTAAGCCAAGCAAACAATGAGATTTTGGCAGGTGGTAAGCCAAAAAAGCAGTGAGATTTTGGCAGGTGGTAAGCCAAGCAAGCAGTGAGATTTTGGCAGGTAGTAAGCCAAAAAAGCAGTGAGATTTTGGCAGGTGGTAAGCCAAGCAAGCAGTGAGATTTTGGCAGGTAGTAAGCCAAAAAAGCAGTGAGATTTTGGCAGGTGGTAAGCTAAGCATGCAGTGAGATTTTGGCAGGTGGTAAGCCAAACAAGCAGTGAGATTTTGGCAGGTAGTAAGCCAAAAAAGCAGTGAGATTTTGGCAGGTGGTAAGCCAAGCAAGCAGTGAGATTTTGGCAGGTGGTAAGCCAAGCAAGCAGCGAGATTTTGGCAGGTGGTAAGCCAAGCAAGCAGTGAGATTTTGGCAGGTAGTAAGCCAAAAAAGCAGTGAGATTTTGGCAGGTGGTAAGCCAAGCACGCAGTGAGATTTAGGCAGGTGGTAAGCCAAGCAAGCAGTGAGTTTGTAAGGTGGTAAGCCAAGCAAGCAATGTCAGTGACCTAACAGGTAATATCACGCAGTAGGTAGTTAAACTAGTAACGTTAAAGATAGTGTAAGAGAGTGAGTGACCAAATAGGTAATCTCAGGTAGTAAGTGATCAAGCAGGTAGCGTTAAAGGTAAGGATAGAGAGTCAGTAACCAAACGTGTAGTGTCACGCAGTAAGTGGCCAAGCAGGTGGCACTAGAGGTAGTGTCAGAGAGTCAGTGACATAACAAATAGCGTTAGAGAGACTAAAACCAAGCAGGCAATGTGAAAGCGCCAGTATCTTGGCTAGTACTATTAAAGAGAATCAATGACCAAGCTAGTAGTCTTACAGAGTCAATGATCAAGATAGTAGTGTTAGAGAGTCAATGACCAAGCTAGAAGTCTTAGAGAGTCAATGACCAAGATAGTAGTGTTAGAGAGTCAATGACCAAGCTAGAAGTTTTAGAGAGTCAATGACCAAGCTAGTACTGTTAGAGAGTCAATGACCAAGCTAGTACTGTTAGAGAGTCAATGACCAAGCTAGAAGTCTTAGAGAGTCAATGACCAAGCCAGAAGTCTTAGAGAGTCAATGACCAAGATAGTAGTGTTAGAGAGTCAATGACCACGATAGTAGTGTTAGAGAGTCAATGACCAAGCTAGTAGTCTTAGAGAGTCAATGACCAAGATAGTAGTGTTAGAGAGTCAATGACCATAATAATAGTGTTAGAGAGTCAATGACCAAGATAGTAGTGTTAGAGAGTCAATGACCACAATAGTAGTGTTAGAGAGTCAATGACCAAGCTAGTAGTTTTAGAGAATCAATGACCAAGATAGTAGTGTTAGAGAGTCAATTACCAAGCTAGTAGTCTTAGAGAGTCAATGACCAAGCTGGTTCGATTAGAGAGTCAATGGCCAGATGGCATTATTAGAGAGTCAATGACCAAGATAGTAGTGTTAGAAAGTCAATGACCAAGCTAGTAGTCTTAGAGAGTCAATGACCAAGATAGCAGTGTTAGAGAGTCAATGACCAAGATAGTAGTGTTAGAGAGTAAATGCCCAAGCTAGTAGTGTTAGAGAGTCAATTACCAAGCTAGTAGTCTTAGAGAGTCAATGACTAAGCTGGTTCGATTAGAGTCAATGACCACAATAGTAGTGTTAGAGAGTCAATGACCAAGATAGTAGTGTTAGAGAGTCAATGACCACAATAGTAGTGTTAGAGAGTCAATGACCAAGCTAGTAGTTTTAGAGAATCAATGACCAAGATAGTAGTGTTAGAGAGTCAATTACCAAGCTAGTAGCCTTAGAAAGTCAATGACCAAGCTGGTTCGATTAGAGAGTCAATGGCCAGATGGCATTATTAGAGAGTCAATGACCAAGATAGTAGTGTTAGAAAGTCAATGACCAAGCTAGTAGTCTTAGAGAGTCAATGACCAAGATAGCAGTGTTAGAGAGTCAATGACCAAGCTAGTAGTCTTAGAGAGTCAATGACCAAGATAGTAGTGTTAGAGAGTCAATTACCAAGCTAGTAGTCTTAGAGAGTCAATGACCAAGCTGGTTCGGTTAGAGAGTCAATGGCCAGATGGCATTATTAGAGAGTCAATAATCAAGCTGGTAGTGTTAATGAGTCAATGACCAAGCTAGTATTGTTAGAGAGTGATTGACCAAGCTGGTACTATTATAGAGTCAATGACCAAGCTGGCAGTGTTAGAGTGAATGAGCAAGTAGGCTGTGTTAGAGAGTCAGCCATCAGGCAGGTAATATTAGGGTCAGTGACCAAATAGGATGTGTTAGAGAGTCAGTGACCAATTATGCAGGTTTAGAGTCGGTGGCCAAATGGTTATGTTAGAGAGTCAATAGCAATGCAGGTAGCGTCAGCCTGCCAGTGCCCAGGCTATTATGTGTCAGAAAGTCAACAACCAAGCAGGTCGTGTTACACTCAGTTACCAAGCAGGTAGTATTTGTAACCATACAAATAGTAATAGACTCAGTGATCAAGCAGATAGCATTAGAGAGTCAGTAACCATGTAAATAGTTACAGAGTCAGTGACCAAGCAGACAGTGTTAGAGAGTGAGTGACCACGCAGAAAGTATTTAAGAGGTGAAACTAATAGGCAGCATTTGTGAGTGAGCACACAAGGCAGTGATCATTAATCAGTACGCATAGATGAGTATGTGAGTAAATGGATGTTACTGAATGAACGAATGCTTGTACCTGAGTGAGATAATGTCCAACTCATAATTTCCGAATGAACGTGCAATTGTTACTGAGACAGCAAGGTGAGAATTAGTGTGTGGGTGAGTGATTGTCTCATGGTGTTAAGATAGCAAATTAGTGTTGCCAAGTGAGGAAAGAAACAAATAATGCCAAGTGAGTAAGCGACGGAGTGACAATGAGTGAGTGTGTTAGTGAGTGTGTCAGTGAGTGAGTGTGTCAGTAAGTGAGTGTATCAGTGAGTGAGTGTGTCAGTGAGTGAGTGTGTCAGTGAATATACTGGGAGCATGAGAGGGCAATATAAAATAATAAGACGAGCAGAAAAGATAGGGTCCAGGATTGTATATGTGAACGAATAAGAACACCCACAGCGGGGACACTGGTAATGGATAAAGGGGAGATAATGAGGACAATTAATGGTCGCCTATTAGAGAACGACATTGCAATAGATGAATCAACAAAGCTAAGAGTGCTGGAACTTGGCATGAAACGTAAGACAAGCAGGGATGGGCGTATGAAAGGATGCATACGGAGTGTAAAACAACGAACGCGCTACATGAACAGTTAGAACATTTACTGAGAGACTGAGCACCTTAGAGTTAATCTGGAGGGCAATTATGTCGATTCTGATCAACAATAACATTGCATGGATTTATATTAAAGCACTAGTGTAAAAGCCCGTCATAAGACGGGAATTAAATTCAAAAGCACCAATACCTAACGGCAATTTTACTTATTCAAAAGTATTTTTAAAAAACAAACTGTGCATCACCACAGTTCTAAAAATATTTTTGTGCACACCGTCATTTGCGCAGTCGTGATGCGTTCAGAGCAGCTGTAATGGAGACAACGTTCTGGAAAGAATACGTCACATGATGATGAGATATAAGAGAAACAATACAATTAATGTCTAACTTTCAACCAAAGGTGCATGCCCCTTAGCGTTAGTGACAGAAATAGCTGGGATTTTAAATATATTGATTGGGCAGCACATAAAAGATGGGGATTCATACGTAAACTTTGTCTTGGAAGCCCAGTACAGACAACGTTTTATGAACACAAATAAATTTACTAGCAGTACGGACAACGTTTGATGAACATAAATAAATTTACTAGCAGTACAGACAACGGTGGATGAACATAAATAAATTTACTAACAAGAATTCACAATTCAAGAGAGCTTGCATTTGGAAATAAAAGGAGAACAAATGAAAATACGTTGAATGCAAAAATAAGGATCTTTAACTCAAACGTCAAATCAGTCTTATTGTATGGCTGTGAAACATGGACAACAGGAAAAGCAACAAACAGGAGTTACAGACTTTCATAAATAGATGCTTGCGTAGAATAGAAGGATAGAAATTGTATGACGAAATTACCAATGTAGAACAGAATGAAAAGAACCTAACAATTACCAGTAAAATAAGGAGTGAGGAAAAAATCGCTCTCGTTTGATACGACACGCGTTGAGGAACAAGGTAATAGCAGTACAAGGTAAGTTATTGATTTGCTATCCCGCAGGTAGGTGAAATAGAGGGTTAGTGAACAATCACGGAGAAGGTGATTTAGAAACAGACATAAAAAAAGGGAAGAAAAGACATAGGCAACCGTGAACGGATAACATAGGATACGAAGCCATGGAGTGAGTTTTTTAGAGGTCAATAAACAATATTTAGTGGATTGAAAGTGTCAGTCAAGCTGTATATATTAAGACAAATACAAATAAAAAATTGACGCCCGATTAAACATTGCACCGCACTGTCGTAGATTTTTAAAGATAGGTTAAAGAGATATTTGGTCCCTTCTGAGTAGAGGTGATAATGGTAAATTTTCATTTCATTTCATAACCCTCCACTCCCAAAGGAGCATAGGCCTTCAACAAACACATGCCAAGTCCTCCTGTCACGTGCCATCATCTCAAGTTCTTTCCATGTTCTCCTCATCATTTCACCTCTGTTTCCAACTCTCTTCTCCATGTACTTCTTGGTCTTCCTCTGCCTCTCTTGCCCTGGGGGTTCCAGAACAAGGACTGCCTTGTAATGCTATCAACAGGTTTCCTCAGTGTGTGTCCTATCCATCGCCATCGTCTTCTTCTCATCTCTTGTTCCACTGGCACTTGTCCAGTTCTTGTCATCAGTTCCACATTGGTAACCTTGTCATACCATTTTAATCCCTCTATTCTACGCAAGCACCCATTTATGAAAGTCTGTAGCTTTTTGGTTGTTGTCTTTGTTGTTCTCCATGTCTCCGAGCCATACAATAGGACTGACTTCACATTTGAGTTGAAGATTCTTATTTTCGTGTTGGATCCTATTTCTCTTGATCTCCATATATTTCCCAATGCAATGAAAACTCCTCTTGCTTTTTGTATTCTTATTTTGATATCGCTGTCTGTCCCTCCAACTTTGTCTATATTACTGCCAAGATATGTGTATGATTCTACATCTTGTATTGGCGTTTCTTCAAGTTCAACCCTGTTTTCATTACCTGCATTTATTCTCATTATTTTTGTCTTTTCCCTGTGTATTAGAGGTCAATAAACAATATTTAGTGGATTGAAAGTGTCAGTCAAGCTGTATATATTAAGACAAATACAAATAAAAAATTGACGCCCGATTAAACATTGCACCGCACTGTCGTAGATTTTTAAAGATAGGTTAAAGAGATATTTGGTCCCTTCTGAGTAGAGGTGATAATGGTAAATAGGTGAGGTCAAAGGTATAAGAAAATAGATTTCCCGAGTGAATAGTTTAAGGGTAGAATTAGTCTCTGGATTGAGAAGAAGCTCTAATCCAGCCTATCTTTACGGCTGTACTTTATAATAAGACAATCCTACTCTCCATACATGTAACATATACGTTTAACCACTCACAAACACACAAATATGTGACTACAAGACACACAAAACGTGAAAAAACTATGATTACTGAGGCTATATTTACATATATATGTCACACGCACTAATTTGTGACACAACTATCCTTGATTCAGAGAGTTCTTGAATACATATTGTAGGGTTTATTGAATATTAGAGCAGTAAAGAAAAGAGGAAATACTTAGTGAAAAACATGGACAAAGACAGAAAGAAAGACTGATTTAATGTTAAAATTCATCATCGTCATTGTAAACAGATGGGTCTGTGATCCGTGGTGAGAAATGAGGTTGGGTCTTCTCTGCTCGGATGCAGGGCAGAATCGTCGCCGAACATTGCGGGGCTTACAAGGTAACAACTTCCAGCATGAGAATGGAGGTAGAGGTAGTTACTACAGCCTTAAGGTGGATAACTGAAACTTCATTAACAAAGGCAGTCATTGTGTCAGACTCTCAGTCCATGCTTCGAAAGGTTCAAAATGGTTGGCTACGGCATAAATGGAAAACATTCATAGAAGCTTCGACTCTGCAGAAGCTGGTGTGGATCTACTGTCCTGGTCATGTAGGGGTACGCAGTAATGAGAGAGCTGACAGACTGGCATCAAGAGCACCAATTGTGGTGACACTGGATATGGATGAGGGAGATAAACTGAGAACAATTAATGATCGCCTGTTAGAGAATGACACTACAATAGATGAATCATCAAGGTTAAGACTGTTGGAATTTGGCATCAAACGTAAAGCTAGTAGAGATGGACGTATGAGAGGATGCATCCGTCGTGTATATAAACAGCCAGCTACAGGAACTGTAAGCATTCACACTCTTCAACATGTACTGAGGGAGTCTGATCACCTATAGGTTTGCCCAGAGTGCAATGATGTCTATTCTGTTCAACCATAACATCATCATTGTCATTATCGCTAGTTATGAAGCCACCATTGTAACAGTTCCCCTTGCAGTAAGCCTGCAACAAAGCATTCATTTTATCTTGTAGCGACGGTTTATGTAGGAATATGTTTGACCTCAGGAAGTTACCAGCCCCATGCACAAGTTAATACTGAAAGAGTCCACAAAAAGAAGTCTCTGTAGGAAAATGGGATAAAAGAACTTTTACTAAGTCCAGGTTTTTAGACAGAAGAGATGGGATTGCCAGGCGTAGGACATTGAAGTATTTACGAGATAAAAGCGTATTAGAACTAGAAGCAATTTGTGAAAAAAGGGGAAAAAAGATAAGAAAACTAATAAGTAGAAGAGCAGCTGACTAAGTAGTTAAGAACTCCCACGGAGCAGGATTAAAAGCGTGATTTGAGCTCAAGTGCTAAGAGCTTGTAAATGTTTTTCTTTGGCTTGAGCCAGCGTTAAGGCCATTTCAAAGATTACTCTTCGCCTCCATGGCCAGGCGGACAAAACCAAGGATGTGAAATAAAAGTTGCTATAGCAACAAACGCATTTTTTTCACAGTAAACCGTGTGTACACTTTATCAGGTACTACTCATGGGTATGGAATTAGTGTTACGGTTATGTTAGGTGTCTCAAAAAATGGTTTGACCGATTACGAATATATGTATTTTAAAGGCAGTGTAAGACGTATTATTATATGAAGTGTCATAATACCATATGCAAGAATAACTCGATATTTGTCATTTTTAATTACTAATTTGGTCTGATGATTATTAAATAACGAGCACGTATACACGTCAAGGCAAGGAAGGGAGAATCATTAAAGCCGACGTCTAAAACTTTCAGCATCTTGCAGCACATTTAGAAGACTGGGAAGTTGAATAGGTACAATAAGCGTAATTTGATTAATTACTGAACAGATCTTTAAACACAACATTTTTGTAAATATACGGTTATCTTCAAAATATTTGCCTCGATAGCCTATGTCCTGAATGTATACTTTAAGATTGTCTGGGAACCTTTCTCGCGTGAGCGCTACATTAAGTAGACAGTCAGCATATATTTTTCTTCTGGTAGATATACACCTACATTATCAAACGATCGCCTTTGTGCTCTGGTGATTGTCACGGCAAAAGCAAGAATCACAAGAAGTGAACGGCGGGTAAGTTGACAGGAACAAGTATCGCTTGGCTGAAAACTGATGCGCGGAATGAAAAGTCTTTCACTTTAATTACGTCTGTGATTATTTTTGTTAAAAAAAAAAAAATTAAATCATTTGTCGACGGTTTCAATAGAATGTTGAAGTTAAAAAAAAAAAAAAAAAAAACACACACACACACACACACACACACACACAGACACACACGCACGCACGCACGCACGCACGCACGCACGCACGCACGCACGCACCCACGCACCCACGCACACACACACACACCCACACACACACACACACACATAAAAGGTATTAGCGGTCCCAAAAAATGCCGTGCTGAAGTCGGATGTGTCGTGCCGAAAGGCGCAAATATGGCAGCGTCGCTGTAAACGGCGACACAACCCAAGCAACGTCCTTTTCAGGACGAACGAGGAAGAAGAAGAAAAGGTATTAGATGGTTCTTATTTGATGAAAGTAAATGATTAAACTTCCCCCGCCATAACTTGAGGGGTTACTTGCCAGGAGGAGGCCTGTCAAATAAGAATAAAATATATTACTGGTCTGTATGAAGAATGGTTGTCACTCAAAGTACAGCGTCATGCCCACCACGTCTGGGGCTGGCAACTTCATAATGTAATATAAATTGATACAAGAACCACTACTTCAAGAGCATGTGAATGCTTCGTGCAGGCCTCTTCCAAGGGGAGCAGCTGCAGTGGTGGCACCTGGAGCGAAAAGGAAAAAGATGACATATATATATATATATATATATATATATATATATATATATATATATATATATATATATATATATATATATATATATATATATATATATATATATATATATATATATATATATATATATATATATATATATATATATATATATACAAGGTTTATACCTTTAACACATTCCTCTATTACCACTTTTTCATGTCAAAGTTTCGTTGAGCTGTTTTTGAAGCACTAAGGCTTCTGTGAATCAATAGTTACCGTCAGAGTATGGTGTCGTTCATGTGTACCCAAGCGTGGTATATTGTGAACAGCTGGTCGATATCATACCCAGTTTAAAGTTTAATAACACAATCACGTTAACTGATGCACAGCCACGATTATTCGACCCCTCCTCCATCTAAGTTAAGTAACATAGCACAATTGCAGTCAAACAGTTATCACGTGCATCATATAATTCATTATATGTTTATAATTATAATTGGGGAGGCGCTGAAATGTATTTTAAACAAAAAAGTAGAGCATTAAAATAAAATATATAAAACATTAATTAGATAATTTTAACGTAAACACGAAACTGACAGTTGTCATATATGCCAGTGGTTCCCAGCCTGTGGTCCGCGGACCATTTATGGTCCGTGTCGCATTACATAGTACGCAACCAGACGATACGTCAAGGCCTTAAATCCTACCCCCTGCAGACCCAAGTAGAACAGTCCCAATTAAGATGGTTTGGCCATGTCTGCAGAATGGGAGAAGATCGGATACCACGACAAGCATGGGAAACAAATAGCCAAGGATCCAGACCCCGAGGACGACCCAGAGTCCGCTGGGAGGACAACATTAGACAATCTTTGAAGGATCGAGGACTAGAATGGAACCAGGCCAGGAGGAAGACAGCCGATAGGATAGTCTGGCGCTCTCTCTTCCAAACCTCTACACCTCACGGTAGAAGGGGAACGACTAAGTAAGTAAGTAAGTCGCATTATCAGGTGGTTCGTAGCTGCGTTATCGATTTGGTATTAAGTGCTTTCATTTTGCTCTGATTCTCCCTCCCTACGTCTTTATCGCTATAAAAACAAAACACAGAAACCGTTTGCAAGTTAGACCCAGCTTTTAGACTGTCTTTAACATCTATGAACCCTAATATTGAAAAACTACTGAGCGAAATGCAAGCAGAAGGCTCCTATTGAATATTTTGTAATTTTAACCACTGAATTAAATGAATATATAGTATTTAACCAATATGTATGTAAACAGTATGTTTGTAACCAATAAATTGTATATATAATTTATTTTTCATACCTTACAGTTTTCTTGTCATCTGGCAAATAATTAACAACGTGTGCTATTGAATGTTAACGCGGGTGGTCCACAACTGTAAAAGGTTGGGAAAACCAACTGCTATGCCAATATCATTCTTTGAAAGAAAAAACAAAGCAGCGCATTGAGTGCCTACCTGTAATCTAGCATGAAGAATGAACAAAATTACCTACAATATGGTTAAAAAAAAACGTAAGTTATTATGTTTTTGTAACACTCTACCTGTGTGCAGTGAATATCACTTGCCGACATTAAAGTCTAGTGCAACTCAGTAGCATAAAGTGAGTATCAAAAAAGTACATACATTATTGCATAAGATGAAAGAGGGTGGGCATCACTAGGACTTGCATCACATTTTAAAGTCTTTAGGTTCGGCTCTCTCTCTCTCTCTCTCTCTCTCTCTCTCTCTCTCTCTCTCTCTATATATATATATATATATATATATATATATATATATATATATATATATATATATATATATATAAAACACACGGTTGTCTGCGTTACATACTTGTAACGCTCATTATAGTTTATAGTTTCACTGAATAACATTTTCTAAAATGCCGTATTCTCCAGCTGACTTATATCTAGTGTGTCTTGTTCACTTGAATGTTTGATTATAGAAGAACCTGTTTTTGTTTGTAAGAAATTACCATTATTTCTGTTTGATTTGGCTGGTTGGAATGAAAGTTAGGGGTAAAAGTGCAGACAAAATACAACTCATATAAGTATTGTAGATATTAAGATGACCTATTTAATAGCTATTTTCTTACGTAATTTTGGGCACAACGTCCACGCCATGTTTCAGGTCTGCTGAGAAAATCTTAGAGGCGACAACTGAGCTCTTCCGGTAATTCCGCAGTGAAGTAGTTGTTGTAAGAGGGGATTTTCGTGTCTTACATTTTTTGGAGGAAACCAGGAGGAGACACAGTGGCGGATCAGCGCAGAAGTCTTGTCTCCGTTTAGAGTACGTGTGTTTGTGAGTGCTTGTGTGTGTGTGAAATTTTGTCCGCGTGAGAGTATGTTTATAAGAGTGTGTGTGTTAGTATGTGCGTTTGCTCGTGTGAGTATGTTTATGTGAATGTGTGCGTGTCCAGCAGTTAGGGTTAGTCTGACGGGTTTATATGAGTATGTGCGTGTGCCTGTATGTATGCACGGGTGAGCGAGTGTGAGTATACGTGCATGAATGTGTTAATGTTTATTTATCAGTGTACAAGGTAGGAGAGCAAGACAAAACAACGTCCTGTTATCAAGATAATGTCAAAACAACGCTGTGGAATATTTCATTCATGATCTTACAAAATAACAAGAACGTAATACTTGGGTGTAATTAGAAAGTCACAGAGAGAGAGAGAGAGAGAGAGAGAGAGAGAGAGAGAGAGAGAGAGAGAGAGAGAGAGAGAGAGAGAGAGAGAGAGAGAGAGAGAGAGAGAGATTGTCAGTGAAAGAATGTTATTATTTGTGCGTTAGTAGAAAGACAGAGAGAGAGAGAGAGAGAGAGAGAGAGAGAGAGAGAGAGAGAGAGAGAGAGAGAGAGAGAGAGAGAGAGAGAGAGAGAGAGAGAGAGAGAGAGCGAAAGAACGAACGAACTTTTCAAAGGGTTAAGAATTGGGCAAGCAGGCCCGTCTGACATTCTGCCCTTCCTCTCTCTCTCTCATCATGTATCTTTTCATCCTCACATTTACTTTAAGTTTTATTTAAGGCATTTATCATTATAAAAATAATAAAACATCCTACATTTGCAATAATCATCATAATAAAAGATAGATAGATAGATAGATAGATAGATAGATAGATAGATAGATAGATAGATAGATAGATAGATAGATAGATAGATAGATAGATAGATAGATAGATAGATAGATAGACAGACAGACAAATAAATAGACAGACAGACAGACAGACAGACAGATAGATAGATAGATAGATAGATAGATAGATAGATAGATAGATAGATAGATAGATAGATAGATAGATAGATAGATAGATAGATAGATAGATAGATAGAACGAACGAACGAACGAACTTTATTTTCAAAAGGTTAAGAATTGTGCGCGCAGGCCCGTCCAACATTCTGTCCTTCCACTCTCACTTATCTTGCACACTATACCCTTTCATTCCCACATGTTACTTTAAGCATTAAATTAAAGGCATACAACATTATAAAGGTTATATAACAGCATACAATGACATTGCCAAATCATAATGAAAACAAAGTATTTGTTTTTTTTTAAACAAACAAGAACGTAATGAAAATTGTCGCAGATATATTTGATGGCGCCCTCTAATTGACGTTGAATGCGAATCCAATTGTCGCATAAAGAGTTTTGTATAGTAAGGAAGATGTGTAGAAAGCACATAGACCTTTAGACACTAGTTTTCACAGATGTGAGCTAGTGTTGAGGGAAAGAGTTAACAGAAGGGCACAGGTTGGTGTCAGTGATTCTCTCACCTTTAGACTGCCAACTCTTGTATTTTTCTGGCGACGACTAACTCTTTCTTACTCAAATCTTTTTGAAGATGAACTAATAGTAACAGGTAATAATACAAAGAGGGTTGAGAATGTTTTTCTGAACAGAACATACAATCTACTAAGTCAAACTCAGAATGATGGTGAGTTACAGAATGTACATAATTACTTTAATTACAGTAGAAATATAAAAATCAATGTTGACATGTACTTTGAAAAAAGAAATACTAGGAAATTTAGAACTGTCAGTGTCTTTGGTTCAGATAAGAATAAGAGGCTATTTTCCTCACTGACGAAAGTTTATTCCTATGGCTATTTCGTGGAAGAGTGAATTCTGACTTTGGTCTGGGTTTTAAGTAGACTTATCTGCTTGGACTTCTCCTGGGCGTCACAGTAGGTAGGGATTACCAACTGGAGAATTTGATTCAGTTGAGCTACAGTCCAAGAGATGACTAGGCTGTTCGTTCACCTGGTTGTGAAGTTGCGTTATGAAGTTCAGGTGCTGACGATGTGTTGACTGCTTAAATCGGTAGACTGCTCAGGGTTGCTGACTTGTGATCACCGCTAGAGGGTTTGAGATGTAAGCACTAGTTCTCTCTGTAGCATAGAGCAACTAGGCGGTTTACTCGCAACAATTGACAGCAATCAAAATCCAGAAACTGGCTAGGATTCTGCAACTGGGCTGTGGAAGATAATGCAGGTAATCAATCTTCTGTTTTATACAGATATATTAACTACAGCCACTCAGGACATTTCGTCTCAGAATGGTGCCTAAATATATATTTACCTGAAACCATAACAGTCAGTCTTCCTTAAAGGCGACTGTCCATTTGTTTACAAATTCCTGTCTAGCGGCAGTCTCACACTGGTCGGGTCAGTCAGGTCAACCTTTGTTATAAGCAGACGCCTGGCCGTGTGCGTCCATGCGTGACTGCATTGGAGGAATGCTATTTCATTCACTCGTTCCTTGAACAACATGGTTCTTCTCTCGTTCACAACAGCTTTCTCAAAATCATTAGAATGTAGTACTTTCAGGTATCAGCCAGTACTTACATCATTATAATGCATCAATAACATTCATAATACATAAATGCAAAATAGCTATCACTCTAATGTAAAGAAATAAAACCACAATATTAAGTATTTCACACTTTACATCAATTAACTAATCCCTTGATATTAGAGTTAGCTAATTAAGCGAATACTGAGAGTTTGCTTACCGCTCAGGACTTTATCCGCAGCTTAAGAAATAGAACTTTAGTAGCTTTTACTCTCAATCACATATACTTGTAGATATGAGGTAAGTTGGGCTTCTATTCTATAAGCGTGCTTTCTCTCCCGACGGTTAATCAGCAAGTGATCTTAAAACTCAGCATATGTTCGCATGAAGTTAAAATATTTCCTGATTCCCACGCCAAGAGTTAATTATTTCCCGTTTCTCGTGCTTAGACACGTACCAAGATTTATCGTGGCGGTTTTCAGTTGACCACTGAACACGGAAATTTAATACTCTGGGAACCACTGGTTTCGACCAAGCTAATAAATCGTATAGACATCTTTAAAGAAATGCTTTTTTAAGTGCCTTTGAAGAAGAAGATAGAATTTTGGATCGAATGACAGGGCTATTAGTGAGGACTTGAAAAATAGTTAAAGAAACGAACGCAGGTGCAAATATTTCCGTAGAGAAAAACAGACAAACTGGGAAGGAATAGAAAAGTAAGGAATTTTAACATAATCTAGACAAAATCTTCGAGCACTCTGTGACAAAAATAGGAAAAAAAAACAACAAATGCAAAAAAAAAAAAAACAACCAAAGAAATAAACAAATCTAAAACATCTATAAAGTAAATCAGACAATAATTCGAGTATGATCACTTTAGGGTAGTATATAATCAGAACTCTTGAAATATATATATATATATATATATTAATATATATATATATATTATATATATATATATATATATATATATATATATATATATATATATATATATAGAGAGAGAGAGAGAGAGAGAGAGAGAGAGAGAGAGAGAGAGAATGAAACATTGGTATCACTTGTTTTGTAGTAGAAACACAAGACACACAGAACCGATGATACACAAGGGGATGACAAGAGAGACAGAATCACACAACCGGTTCCAGTGATGGAGGTTACCATAAACCCCCCTGCCACGTCAATGTTTACTCTTTTACTAAAGCTCATTCACTCACTAGTGTTCAAGCTCCTGACCGAGCACATGCCATGTTGACGCCAGGCTTTCTTGTCCTGTTCTATCCGTCCATTATCTTTCCATGATTTCTTGATCCCTTTAAAGTCTGTGTCAGTGTTCTTGGATTCTTGGATTCCCTCTTTTTCTGTTGCATTGTGTGTTCCAGAGCAAGGATTATTTTGTAATACGATAAGATAATTTCCTAAATGTGTGACCTTTCAACCGCTAACCTCTTGTCAGAGCTACACACAATTTTTAAAAAAATATATATTTAAATACATTTTCGACGCCACCAAACACCCCTCCAGATTACCCGAGAGCCAGCCCTGTATATATAATATTGTGTTTAAAAAAATATTTACTGTACATTATAAGTATTATAAACTACATTATATATGGAAGGTTTTAAACGTTATAGGCAGTATCAATGCGATTACAGACTGTAAATATTATTCCTTCTATTGTTCACATGATAAAAAAAAGGATTACTACTTCCTCAATCATGTCGTAAAAGGCGACTGAAGTAACACTACTTCCTCGATCATGTCGTAAAAGGCGACTGAAGTAATACTACTTCCTCAATCATGTCGTAAAAGGCGATAGATATGAAGTAATACTACTTCCTCAATCATGTCGTAAAAGGCGATAAATATGAAGTAATACTACTTCCTCAATCATGTCGTAAAAGGCGACAGATATGAAGTAATACTACTTCCTCAATCATGTCGTAAAAGGCGACAGATACGAAGTATTGCTACATAAACAATCACAGCACGGGCACTTTAATAATGGTGCGGGATTTCTGAAAGGGGCCCAGCTGAAGCTCCATGTCCCACAGGGGAACAACAGTGAAATGCTAACAATGATGACACATTATAGATAATTACACGCCAGCATGGACGATAATATCGTTGTTAATACTGCGGATTACGTGCTACAAATATAACCAGCTGTTGGGCTTGCATACCTGACACAGCTGAACCATCAATATCTACGTACCTTATATTATTTTATACACTACCTATCACATATACTTGACACAGTATATGCATGCGACGGTTTAGTTTCGCCATTTAGCTGCGACTTATCACATATGCTGCTTGCTGCGTTAATGTAATCATGACAAATCATACGTAGAATGTTAATATTAACATTACACTGGGATGTTAAGGCTGAATTCAGAAATGTGACAAGAAATAACAATGTGAGGGAATGCGAGAAATAACAAAGCTGTTGTTTAGTGGTATCGAAGACAAGTATAGTCGTTGTCGTCATCATTAACATCATCATCATCACTTCCATAGTTGCTCCTTAAGGAGCCACCATTCCAACTCCGCCCCTTGTACGGATCACCTACATTTCATAGCTTCTTACAGTGCTAGTCTGTGTAGCAATTTCTTTTACATGATGAGGTTTTCAATCCCACGCACAACCTCTTACTTGATGCCTGTTACGACATGTATAAGGAAGCCGTAGTCCTATTTTCCCATTGTCCTTTCAGATACCCCCCCCCCGGGAAACTACAAGGGACTACGACAAGTATAGAAGCTCTTCAACAAATCATCCCGCAGTATATGGACACTAGAGACAGACACTAGAGACAGACACTAGAGACAGACACTAGAAACAGACAATAGAGACAGACAATAGAGACAGACACTAGAGACAGAAAATAGAGACAGAAAATGGAGACAGACAATAGAGACAGACAATAGAGACAGACAATAGAGACAGACACTAGAGACAGACACCCATTTTACAATATACCTCATTTTATTTTAAAAAAAGGTAAAGGTTGTCTCATATTAGATACTGCCGTAGGGGAGTGAAGTGTTAGAGACATCAATTTACTAGGTCTAGCATTGAGAGGTCAGGTGACCAGTTCCCTTCCTCGCTGCCTTTTCCTTCCCTAACTCAAGAGCAAAGTCGGAACCCATTTACAGCTGGCTAGACTGACGCGCGATGATGCTGTGAATCGAACCCGGTACCTTTGTCGCTGTCGTAATTTTTGATGAGATAGGTCTGAGAAATTTATGGTCCTGTCCGAGCAGAGGTGATAGTGATAACTCTGTGAGAATAAGGGGTAAGAAATAGATTGCGGTTTCACGAGGGTGATAGGGTAAGAGGAAGGAAAGTCTCTGAATCGAGTAGTTGCTCTGATCCAGCCTATCTTACGACATTAATTTAACTGCAGACGCACTTACTCTATGCTAAACAATTTTTGCAAGTTACCCTACACTCATGTACATACACCAATTTGGTGACACAAATGCCCAAAGGTGAATACAAACTACGTATAACATATAATGGGACAATGGGGTTGACCAACACGGTAAGTAAAGGGTTATTATGTTTATTATGACTAAACAAAAAGCACAACATCAATCATGTTACATTTATAAAGCATAGTTACAGACAAGATTGGGAAAAAAGAAATAGTATCTCAATAGGCCCCCCCCCCCCTCTTGTAAAGGAAAACAACCCAAAGAAAATTACTATCAGACGTAATTAACCCACAGAGAGATTCAAGTTTAACAATGGGATATGCAATAATCAGTAAGGGGTATAGGAACAGGTTCTTAATTATTTAATCTATCCCGTGACTAAGCAGATTAGGGAGGGAAAGAAAAAACACAGAAAAAAAGAAATTCAGTATACTGATGTTAGCAAGAGAAAATAAAATTAATGTTATCTAATTTCGTTCATTCAATGCACGCATACAGTGGCCCACTTTCATCTGCACTTACCAATCGTTGAATCAGGCATTCCATGGAATAAAAAAAAAAACTCTAGCAAGTACTAAAACAATCAGAGTTTTTTGCTTTGTCTATTTCAGCCTCAGACTGACGGGGTTTGCTGTCGGCTATTTTTCCGTAGTCGCTGAAATCGAGGCGTTACTTGTTGTTCCAGGATATTCCTCTTTTCACTGCAGTTAGTGTTTGGGGTAAGGGTTTTATGGGGTGGCACTGTCCTCCGAATTGAAAAAAATATATATATATAAAGATATATTGGTCCGGTGGGGTCTCGCCGCTGGTAGCTAAGACACTCTATGGCGTGATGAAAATAAAAGAACTTTAGGAAAATGATACTCCTCGGCTGTTCAATGAATTGATGGCCGAGTATGGCCAGTGAGTTTTCTTTAGGGCGGTAATCCAGTAGAAAAACGTTTACTGTCATGTGTAAAATAATAGTGATATAAATTCTGCCACAGCAGATCAGTAATATTTATGGAATGGCTTCTGGCAATTGTTCTTCTCCAGTTATACTTTAAAATGGCTTATTGTTAAAGTTCTTGGTTTTACTACTCTCATGGATGGAGAGGTGGACCACATAGGGGTCACAACACGAAGATTTTTTTTTTTAACCACAATAATCTCTGGATGGTGTAAGAACCAAAGTCGGTAAGACCACAAAAAACGCTAGGACGCAAGGTATGACCAGCCTATGCGTAGAAAATAGATAAATATGTAATCGTAATATAAATCATATCCCGACACGCGTTAATTTTTAGGTAAGACTATTTTAACCATTCCGGTATTTAATTATATATATATATATATATATATATATATATATATATATATATATATATATATATATATATATATATATATATTAAAAAAAACCCGCGAGTGTCTAGTCTATCTTAACGGTTTTACACGAGATATGAACTCTAGTAGTTTAGAAAATTACACACGTATGAATAGAATTAAATTGTGTTCTATAAATTATCCACCGCTTAGCGTCTATTAATTAATTTATAGTATCTCTTACTTGGGAAATCGCCAGTGAATAAATTTTACGTTTATAGCTGGTAAAATTAGCTATATGTTTATTTAATACGTCTAAATTAACACAAAAATCCCAGTGAAATATACCGAAACATTAAAACACTTAGTGGCTAATATACTATTATTACCGCAAATCAGAAAACTGAAATAAATCTCCACGTATTTCTATAGGAAATCCAGATAAATAAGACTCCAAAATGCGCGCTAGACCATTCAAGAAATCCTGATAGCAAACTGACAAACTGAATTCGGAGAGATGGGCATATATACTAAAACGCTGGACTCTTGTTCCTTAATGCGAAAAATAACACCTCTCGTCCAATTTGGGGAATTTTGCTGTTCGTTTCGCGAATCAAAGGCTATTTTCACGCTTTTTCGCCGACATGATGGCCGCTTCGCTGGCGGCGGGAGCCTTTAAGGTCCGTTCACTCGGTGAGTACATTTTGTCCCTTGGGCGCGATCAAATGGATTGTAGTAAGATTTCTGATACCCCGATCAAATATTATAGATTATAAATCGAAATACTGTAGAGATAAAATAGGGAGTTGTGCTCAACGTCTTCGCCATCGCCCTCAGTCGCGCTGGTTTTGAGAAGCCTTAACACAAAGTGAATGGGTCCCTCTCTCAATATTACAAACTTTGCATACTACGGCCTAGAAATTAAATCTAACATTTTGACCGCGTGGCAGCTTGCCAAATGTCTTTCTTAGTTTCATGAGAGTGAGAGAAAAGGGACACCAAAGGAGTAAAAGAGAGAAAGAAAAATAAAACTACTAAGGCATTCTTAGAACTTGTTAATCGTACAACATGCGACAGTGTGTTTAGAAAACGAAAGACGCGTGGCAGAAATATTTGTATATTGTTAACAAGCGGGGCAAATCCACTACAAACCCCTTGCCCACCCCGTTCACTAGTAGTGCAGTTTGAATGTATAAACAATTAGATCGGGAGACGTTAGTAAAAACACACAGACAAGCTCGCATTTCCGGTCTAGTTGTATTTTCTGATGAAATCCAAACGCGTTGCTTCATTTTGAAAAAGAACGAGAGAGGGAGGGAAAACGGTGGTGGATTTAAAGAAAAGAAAAAAATTACGGCTAACTTGGAAATTTGAAGATACCCAATAATGTGTAGGGCTTGAGATGGCGAAAGTGAAACTTAGAGGGATAGATAACGGGTGACCAAAGGAACATCGATGCAGAATAAAATAAACGAAAGGACCGTGACAATAAAATGATAATACTTGTTTATTAGAATATTATATTCCACATTATGATATATTATCCCACCGTAGAGAGAAAAGTATGTTATTTGAAGAACTGAAGAGGGAAAAATACAAAGATGAAAAGTATGATAAGGAGAGAAATACAAATATAAGGACGATATGACAGACAGTCGTCTGATCAATAATTGCCTTTTCTCATTAAAAACACTTAGATAGTAACATAAATATTGTAAAGAAAAGACAGAGAGACAGACGCATTGATGTCCTTACTCAACTTTGCCAGTCTTGGGAGACGGGGGACGTTACATGTTTTTTTTGAAAGTGTAATTTATTTTGAAAAAAGAGGCAAGTGGGCATAACATAATTCGATTGGCTGTGGTAAAATAGACTAACGGTAGTAATAAAAACGAATTGAAGCCAGCGTTAGTTGCCACTTGAAGATAAAGATTTGAAAAGTAGTGTTATCATCAGACGCAAGGCATTCATAACCACTGCCTTCGCTGTTCTGCACCAGTGGCGATCTTAGTGTGACCATTGATCGCCGGTTAACCTACAAATTGTGCATTATTTCATTGATGCGGGTTCCATGTTGAAACATTCAGTGAGCCATACCAGAATTATTGTATCTGCACGTTCGAGGCAATAAGTATCTGATTGCCCAAAACTCTGAAGAGTAAGATAAATAACTAAAAAAACAAAAACAGACAAATCCTTAGTAGTAACAAAATCTAATACAAAAAAATTTTGGCAAGAAAATAAAAAATAAAAATAAGTAACACACCAAAACCCCACCCAAAACCCCCCAAAATCCATTCCACCCACCAACCACAACAAAAAACCA